>JANVCQ010000230.1:14853389-14882651 GCA_025531925.1 Erythroxylum plowmanianum
TTGTTGAATGTTTGTAATGATTGGGAATGACTGGAATGGTATACAAATTAACGCGGGCTCGATTGTCTACTGTTTTTTGCGCGTATGAATGTTTACAAAAAAATTTTTGATACTGAGTTTACTGAGTAATGTAGCACGCTACCCTTGCGGGGCACGAGTTCGGATATCACCATCGATGTCGGGTTCGGGTCACGCGGGAGTGGGGTGTTACATTTTGTGACATCTTTATTGATTCAATACAAAATTTTGGTATTGTGATAATTGTGCATTTCATACTTTGACAATAAATCAAGGGACTAAGTCAAAAGCAATCAGATTAGGTATTACAATGAGAATTGGTGATTAAATAAGTCATGCAATTATCAAATCAATGATCATTCGAAGAGAGATCTTGAGTGAGAACTTGATTATCTAATAGATAACTTCAGATCTAATTGAAAATGTTAGGAAGTTTTATGAATTAAGAGGTTGCAAAATTTGAAATTTTGGATTCAATTAGGGTTCATCAGTTATGATTAATCGATTAGGTCTTAAGAGAGAGAAATCAAACCCTTAGGAAATCTAGGCTATAATTGGATCAATAATAGTTAAGGGAACAAAATAATGGAAGAATAAATCCTAAGAATTTATTCTTGATAAACCTTAATTTAATTTGGTAACTCAATTTTATTTATTTATTTGAGTGATTTTATTTAATTGTTTTAATTTCTATCATTATTTCACTCAAATCATATTCTAATACCTTAGATAAAGTTAGGTTCAATCAGTTTTATCTATTTCCTCGTGGGATTAATACCTTTTGATACTACAAGATATGACCGTATACTTACAGTATTAAGAGTTTTATTAGATATAAAACTTGCTCAAAAAGTTTTTGGCACCGTTGCTTGGGAATTAGTTTAAGAAATTTTGAATTCCTTTGATCTAAGGAATTTTTTTCCATTCTTATGTCCTTGATACTGCATGAACATAAGAATTACTCAGAGTTCAAGCAAGATCGAAGATACTCCAACTTTTGACATCACAAGACAAGAATGAGAAATTTGAAGATCGAGATATTAAGAAGAGATCAAAAGAACGATGGTAGAAGAGTATAATCAAGGAGACCAGTAGCTAATCATAATGGATTTAATGAAATTAGGGTTTAATGTTGCACATTAAGGCATCACTCGACCATCGGTGCAAGCAATATTGTTTGAGATCAAACTATTGCTAAATATGTTACAGACAACGTGTAGTTTTATGGGTTAGCTAACGAGGATCCTGGTGCCCATTTGGTGATTTTTCTTGAAATATGTGATACCTTCTGATATAATGGAAAGTCAGAAAATGTCGTTAGGTTGATGCTTTTTCCCTTCACACTAAGGGATGGAGCCAAAGCATAGAATCACTCCTTGAACCTGACAAACATCATGATATGGGAGCAACTGGTATGTGCACATTTAGACAAGTACTTCCCTCTGACGAAGAAGACGAGGTTAATAAAGGAGACTACAAAATTTCAACAAAATGTCAAGGAGTCATTGTATGAAGTGTAGGAATGTTACAAGGATTTATATAGGAGATGTCCTCACCATAACCTATCCAATCAATTCCGATTGCAAACCTTATATAGTGGAGTTAATCTACCTATAAGGGGCACTATAGATGTAGCTTATGGAGGGTCTTTGATGAGGATGAGAGTTGAGGAAGCGGAGGCTTTTGTTTGAAGAGATGGTGAATAATAACTGTCTCTGGACATTAGATCGAAGTAGCCAGTAATTGACCCTCTGTGATAAAAAAGGAGTCATTGTTATTGATTCGGTGACAAAAATATAGGCTAAGATTGAAAATTTAACAAGATACCTTAACGGCTTGAAAGCCTCTTCATCTACTCCAATTAAAGCAATTCAACATAGATGCAAATTTTGTAACCAAATGCAAAATCAAGGTTCACCTAGATTTCAATAAGAGAAGTCCAATGCCAGTGACTTAAACTTGGACAAGATTATGGATAGACTCATAAGTATGAAAGGGAAGTTTAAAAAATTAACTAAAAATCACGCCTCTTCCATTCATAAATTATAAGTTCAAATGGCCAACTGGTGAATGCATTTTCTATAAGAAGTGTGGCGAGTCTGTCGAGCAATACTGAAGCAAACATAAAGGAGCAACTCAAGGCAATCACACTTAGAAATGGGAAAGAACTTGAGCAACTAGCATAGAAACAGACTGCAAACCACCCAGTAGAGGATTAAGCAATAAAGAAGAAGGATGAAGGGAAGAGTGAGTACCTTCCTTATGAAGCCCCTCCACCATATCCACCGAAGACTCCATTCCCTCAATATTTACAAAAGAGCAAGTTAAAACATTTTTTGCTAAGGCATTGGAGCATATGCCCGTGTACGTGAAGTTCTTAAAGGACATATTATCAAAAAGTGGACTTGAGAAGATAACCAAACGGTAGCATTACTTTGAAGTTGAAGCTCCATAATCACAAATCATATGCCTTCTAAGCTGAAGGATCTAGGTAGCTTCACAATACCCTGTGTGGTTGGTGAATTCAAATTTCCAAAGTGCTTATATGACTTAGGCGTAAGTATAAATCTCATGTCTGTATCGATATTTAGGAAATTGGGTCTTGACAAGGTGAAGCCAATTTCAATGTTGATTTAGTTGGCGGATCAATCAGTTAAGAGATCATTGAGGGTGGTGGAAGATGTCTTAATGCAAGTGGACAAATTCATTATCCCTGTAAACTTCGTAGTCCTAGATTTTGGAAAGGATAAGAAGTCCACTAAGTTTTGGATGACCTTTCATGAACACCAGAAGAGCATTAATAGAAGTTTATGAAGGTAAACTAACACTTAAATTGGTGAGAATCAAATGGATTTCAATATGAACAAAGCATTGAAAAGTTTGAACGAAAGTAGCCCTTTCATGAAGATCGATATTATAGATAAATGCATTATATAGCACAAAGAGAGCTACTTTGAAGAAATTAAATTTGAGGAAACTGAATGGACGATGAAATTGAAAAGGCAAATAAAACTAAGTTTGAGGAATAAGCTAAGATGGAGGATTCAGGTGCTCAAATACATTAGGATATATTACTAAGGATAAAAGCACCCATACCATCCTCTATAGAGAAGCCACCAACTCTAGAGCTTATGCCTTTTCCCATACACCTTAGATATACCTTTCTAGGTGAAGGACAAACTTTACCCATCATCATTTCTGATTAACTAGATATGGAACAAGAGAGTAGGTGGTAGTGATCATAAAGAAGCAGATGAAGGTCATGGTATGGCCGATATTTGACATTCGAGTTATAAGCCCAAATGTTGTTATGCATAGGATAAACTTCAAAGAAGGAAGCATAGTAGTGAGGGAACATCAATGAAGTTTAAACCCTCATATGAAGGAAGTGGCTAAGTTTTTAGATGCGAGTATTATATACCCGATATCTAATAGCGAATCGGTTAGCTTGGTATATTGCTTACCAAATAAGAACCGTCATAGGATGGAAAGTTTGCATTGACTACTGCAAACTCAATAAAGTGACTAAAAAGGATCATTTTCCTCTCCCATTTGTGGATCAAATGATAGAAAGAGTGGCTGGTCTTCATTCTACTGCTTCTTAGATGGTTACTCGGGATACAATTAGATTTTTATCTATCCAGAGGACTAAGAAAAGACCATATTTATGTGTCCTTATGGGACATTTGCATATAGACATACACGTTTTGAGTTGTGCAATGCTCTAGCTACATTTTAAAGACGCATGATATCTATCTTTGTGGATATGATTGAGGACATTATGGAGGTGTTTATGGATGATTTTTTATTCTTTGGAGACTTTTTTGAGCAATGCCTGACCAATTTGGACAGAATACTCCAAAGATGTAAAGAATCATAGTTAGTGTTAAATTGGGAGAAGTGCCACTTTATGTAGCACGAAGGGATCATATTGGGACAAAAAAATTGTGCCAAGGGATCAAAGTGGACATAGCAATGACAGAGGTCATAGAAAAGTTTTCACCATTGATCAATGTTAAGGGCATGTGAGCATTCCTAGGTCATACAAAATTTCACTATCATTTTATTAAGGACTTCTCATCAATTGCTGGACCTCTGAAAAACTTATTAGTAAAGGAAGTGCCTTTTTATTTATATAGTAACTGCTTATCTACGTTTAATCAATTAAAGGAGGCATTAGTATTAGCACCAATCTTAACATCACCAGATTAGTCATTGCCATTTGAAGTCATGTGCGATGTTAGTGACCAAGTTATGGGTTACATATAGGCCAAAGGAAGGATAAGAAGCTGCATGCAGTATACTACACAAGTAAGACATTAATTGGGTCCTAATTTTATTACACCACCATTGAGAAGGAGTTACTAGTGATGATGCATGCATGTGAAAAGTTTCAGTCATACCTCTTAGGCTTTAAGGTGATCATTTTTACAGATCACATTGCACTTAAACTGAGCCTTATTTGATGGGTACTATTATTACAAGAATTTGACATTGAGTTAAGAGATAAAAAGGAAGCAGAAAATGTGGTAGCAGACCACTTATCCTGATTGAAAGGAGGGTAAATTGAGCAATGTGACTATATTACCGAGCGATTCCTTAATGAAACCTTGATGTTACTTGACCACATTATGGCACCATGGTTCGTAGATATAGCAAACTTTGTTGCTAGTGGTAAGCTTCCTTTGGATTTATCATATCAATAGAAAAATTCTTGTCTGAGTGTACCCATTATTTATGGGATGACCTGATCTTGTATAGGACATATGTTGACGGACTAACATGGAAGTAAGTTTCAGAGGAGGAGATGTTAAATATATTGATGCAATGTCACAAACTATATATGTTAGGCATTATGGAGCAAGCAAGATGGCGACGGGAGCACTCAAATGTGGATTATTGGTTGCATTTATTTAAGGATGCTTGAGAATTCATGGCATATTATAACAGATGTTAAAAAGTAGGGAACATCTTAAAAAGAGATGAGATGCCCTTACCTAACATTTTAGAAGTTGAAGTTTTCGATGTGTGGGACTTGAATTCATGGGGCCTTTCCCATCCTACATGGTTATATTTTAGTAGGAGTAGACTATATATTATGATGGTTTGAAGCTATGGCAACTTTGATCAATGATGGCAAGTTAATGCAAAAATTCATTAAATGACTATTCAACCAATTTGGAGTGCCAAGAATGATAATAAGTGATGGATTTTTGTAATACATCTTTTGATGCTCTTTTAAAAAGATATGGAGTTCACCATTTTGTCACCACTCTGTACCACCCATAAGTAATTGGGAAATGGAAGTCGTTAACTATAAACTTAAATAAATATTGGAGAAGACAATAAATGGTTTAAGGGAGGATTGGGCATTAAAGTTGGATGATGACTTATGGGCTTATTGAACTACCTTTAAAACCCAGGTCGGGACGACTCCCTTTTATACTTGTGTATGGTAAAGCTTGTCATTTACCTGTGGAACTTGAGCATAGAGCATACTAGGTGACAAAATATGTAAAATTTGATTGGAAGCAAGATGGTGAACGAAGACTCCTACAATTGAATGAAATTAATGAATTTTCCTTGATGCATATAAGAATGCCAAGTTATACAAGGAAAAGGTGAAAAAGGGACATGATTATCATATTAAGAAGAAAGAGTTCAAAGTGGAAGATGTGGTTTTATTATACAAGTTGAGACTGAAGTTGTTTATCAAAAAGCTCAAATTAAGGTAGAGTGGGCCTTTCAAAGTAACCCACGTATTCGTGCACAAAGCTCTTCAATTAGATAATCCAAACAAGGAAACCTTCAAAGTGAATGGACATAGATGCAAACCGTATCTCAGAGGAGTGCTCTTTAAGAAAGGGAAGTAATTTCTTTCCTTTCCAATGATTAAAAACATCTCGAATGATGAATGGTCAAACTAACGACCATAACTTAGCAAATTTTAGTAAATAGGCATGTTTTGAATTCTAATATTAGGGTTTTAATTTCAATATTTATGGAGTGGATTGGATGGCTAAAATTCTTGTTTTTGAAGTTAATATGAGTTAAGGAAGCAAGCTCAGAGGTTACATAAGGAAGAAACGACAAAACGGGACAAGGGTGACAGAATTCACCATGACGATTGTGACATGCTGCAGAATAAGTGAAGAAATGTGGTTTTCATAAAAAACCCCTATGTTACCCCTCTTTCTTCAACCCTAACCCTATATTTTCGTATTTTCTTGCATTTGACATATACTTTCTCTATCTAAACCTTAGCCTCCACTAAAAATTTCTCTCACTTCTCTCTTCACTTTCCATAGATTTCTTACTAGTTATTGCATCTTTCAATTAGATTTTACTCGCTCCTTGATACAATTTTCTAGTTCCACACAATTCTTATGTTTTTGAAGTGATTTTTTTTACATAATTTTGTGCTTATTTTCTCCATTCACGTTTTTCGGGTGTTCTTGTGTATTTTATTACTTTTTGATTTATTTGTAGGGCGCCACTTAATAATGGGGCCAGGAATTAAGCAAATTGCTAAACGCTAACAATCGAAAGGAAAAGTACCAATAGCAGAAAATAGAGCCTAAAATAGGGTTACAGACTTTGGAGCTTTGTTTACAATTTATTTAGAAGACAAGGGTATCCAATTCCAAACTCTTCTGTCTAGGGTTACTACTACTCCTAGGTAATTCGATTTTGATATTTTAGACTATCTAGGATTGCAAGACAAAGTTGTTGAGTAGTAACATTCATTGGGACAAATTTCTTACTCTTGACTACATTGTGTATAAATAATTAACCCTTGAATTTTATACAACTCTTCAATTTGCATTGTGGGATTTTATTGAATTGTGATTTCATTTGAGAGGTCAACCTTATCATTTAAATTATGAAGTTTTGTGTTTTGTTGAAATTGATAGATTTCCTCATTCGAACATAATTGAAAAGCATGATGATTTTCATGCCAAGTGATATTGGAAAATTTTAACAAATTTAGATAGCTTTAATGTTCAAAATGCATATAATAATTTCATCCAATGTTCAAAATGCATATAATAATTTCATCCTTACTCCTCAGCATTTATTACTGCATTAGTTTATGTGCCAAACTATTTTTGATATATCATGAAGTAATAAATGTTCTGTTAATGAATTATTCATTTTGTAATGCATAGATAACAATGTGAAAGTTTACACAATCACCTATATTTTTTCAATCGATAATTACTGCTCTTACAAAGAAAAGTAGTTATTTTGGAATGGGTTATATTGTCATCGCACTTCTGTGCACTATAGTGTTATTGTTGAGGGACTAACAATTGTTTTTCTTGAGTTATTAAATCATACACACTTAAGGCGAACAAAAAACTTGGTGGTCGATCATATAAGCCTCTAAGATGTTAGGTCCAAAACATATGTAAAACATATGATAGGATAGGCTAGTTCGAGCTTTACATTACCACAATAGCAAAATGAAGACATAACTAGTGAAGAGATAGAGGATGATGAAGAAGAAGGCTGGGAGAAGGTCCTTAACTTGGTTTCTAAAAACTAAAAAATTTTGAAGGAGATGACGCAATAACAACGATGACAATAACCTAACATCAAGAAGATTAACAAATACTTTGCTGCTCAAGTTGTTCACATTCCATCTCCAACACCATCACCACCTCGATCTCCTTAACAAGTTTCAGGCTCTTACCCTTTTCTTTATGTTATGCCTTGTCATTTTTATTTTTATACATATGTTGTTTGTTTTTTCTCATATTAAGGACAATGTGTTGTCTAAGTATGGGGAGGATTGTGCATTGACATATCATGTGTGTGAATTTTTACATATCATATTGTCTTAGTTTTTGACTAGGTTGACATTGTGTGAACATATGTTACATATACGTGAATTGTGTGAATACACCAATGGCAATATTTCCATGGAATTAATTTAGCTTTGAACATAGTCAGTTAATTTGTAAAGACATATTAATTTGTGAATTTTGTATTTTAAGTACCTTTGGTTGAATATGCATGTTAATTAGGATATGCCATTCATTTTTTTCACCTTAGGAAATTTGTTTGTATACATTTATAAATATAGTCAATTGAATAAGTTAGCATCATTAGTAACCTTTCATGAGCAAGATTGACTAGAAAAGAAATGAGGTAAGTTATGTGAAATAAAAAAAGTGTGTTAAATAAATAATTATTCTGCTGGCCCTTTTAAAACAAATATTAGGTTATGAATAGAGCTGGTAGTCAATTGCGAAGGTGATATATATGAGTAACTGCAAAGGTGATGTATCTGAGTAATTGGGGGCATTCACAAAAAAATGTTTGTCTTCATGTTAAAAGGTTAAAATGACATTCCAACTAAGCTAATTAATAAAATATGGCCTAGTTGAGTAAATGGGGGACATTCATGACAAGGTGTTTACCATCGTGTCAAAAGACTAGGTTAAAGTTAAATAAAATTGAAAAAAAGTAGTGTTTCAATAAATAAAACCTAATGATATTTGAAAATACCAAAAATTTTCATGAAGGTATACCTAGTGATAGCTGCAATTTTGATTGTCTAATAATTATAAATGTATGTGTACAAAGTGCTATAGGTGAATGAATAGGATGACAATGTTTTGATTAATATGTATATTCAATTTAAAGTGCTCAACCATGATATGCATATGTTAGTATGTTGACATAACTTAAATGATTGAAGTTTGCAGTTAAATTGATTTCATAAAGTTAGATGCCATTGTCTCATTATTGCATGTTGCATGTTGCATGAATGTATTCTTATGCATTTATGTTGGTTTTTTTTTTAATGTTTTGTCTTTGTTTTAAGACAAGAAAAAGTTTAAGTGTGGGGATGTTGATAGGTGTAGTTTATACTATGTTTTGATAGGTGTTTTAGTATGTTTATAGGTGTTTATTAGATGATTATTGCATTTATAGGCTTAGAATTGTGCTCATATGAGTATTTACTTATAATTTAAGTGTTTGTATGGTTTAGATCATGTTTTTAATCTTAATTTTATGTTTCTTAAGGTGTTTGATGTGTTTGTTAGTATTAAAGGTCAGATAATTAAAGAATAAAGATGTTGGACCTGCATGGAGTTGTATGGGCAAGGTAAAGATCATGACTCCCATGTCATGGTCGTAACTGAAGGAAAATTTTCAAAGCCATAATCGTGACTACCATGTCAAGATCATGATAGAAGCAATTTTTCTAGATTCACAATCATGATAGAGGCTTCCCATGTGAGACTTTTTCCATCTATTTTAGGGTTCAACGACATTCTTAGAAGTAATCGAAGGGTGAAAACCCTATTTACACCCCTAATACCCTAAGACACATATGAAGAACAAAAAGAAGCCTAAAAAATGCAACAGCCATCTTACAAAATTGGATCAAAAAAGGGAGATCAAGAAGAACATCCAAAATTCTAGTTTTCCACGTTAAGCTCCAAACTGAGTTTTTCTTCTTTTCCATATATTATTTTCATCAAACTTTTTGTGTAAACTGAATTCTCATATGTCTATTACATTCATAAGTTTCTAATTTCCATGTTAGGGTTTATTCTAAAGTTATTTTGTGACTTTGATCTTTATGGATTCAATATAAAATTTTGGTATTGTGATAATTATGCATTTCATACTTGACAATAAATCAAGAGAGTGGGTCAAAAGTAATTAAATTATTGTGTGCAATGAGAGTTGAAAATTTAATAAGTCGTGCAATGATCATTAGAAGAGAGATTTTGTGTGAGAACTTTATTATTTAATGGATAACTTCAAATACAATTGTAAATGTTAAGAAGTTTTATGAATTAAGAGGTTGCAAAATCTAGAATTTTGGATTCAATTAGGGTTAATTGATTAGGTCTTAAGAGAGAATAATCAATCCCTTAGGAAATATAGGATTGACAAAAAAATGGATCAATAATAGTTAAGGGAACAAAATAATGACATAATAAATCCTAAGCTTTCATCCTTGATCAACCATAATTCAATTTGGCAGCTCAATAATTATTTGTTTATTTGCATGATTTTATTTAATTATTTTAATTTTTGTAATTATTTCACTTATATTATATTCTAATACCTTAGATAAAGCTAGGTTCGATTAGTTTTATCTATTTCCTCATAGGATCGATATCTTTCGATACTTCAAAATGAGATCTGTATACTTGCAGGCATTAAGAGTTTTATTAAATATAAAATTTGCTCAACAGTCATTGTATTGAGAGAACATTCGTTGTTAGAGAGTACATTTATCTCAAGTTATAACCTTATTGATTGACTTAAACTTAGTCAATTATGAATTATTTGTAAGTGCACGATGTAGCTATAGCTAGTACCAGCAAGTACAGGTTGATCCTACAAAGATGATGGGTATTAGTAATTGTTGTTATCCTATAATCTAATCTACGAATTTGATTTTGATTTTTAAATAAAGAAAATAAAACTGAAGTAATTAAAATAAATTAGGTAGCAATGATGAATAGAGAAATGAGAAATCACTTAGAAAACTCTCGGTATCAAAACTTAGTGTTTAGGTTACAATCCCCATACAAACCCTTAAATAGTTGATCTTTTTTTATAAAATTGTTTTATTAATGGTTGACCTTTTTCGTGAGTGATCAATATAAAATACCATAAGTGCACGGTGTAGCCGCAGCTAGTATTAACAAATATGGGTCAATCCTATGAGGATGGTAAGTACTAGTAATTATTGTTGTTTTATTATCTAGCCCACGAATTGATTATGATTGAATTAATAAAAATAAAATTAAAAAAATAAAGTAAACAAAGTAACATGATTTAAGTAAGAATTGGCTAAGTCACTAAGTTCTTTATCAATATCAAATGATTAGTATCTAAGCTTCGAATCCCCTAAACCCTTAACCGATTGATTGTTTGTCATGTAATTATGTTGTTAATTTATTGTACCATGGAGATTCCTAATATATGCTAGTAGCTGATCTTGAGTCTACTAACAACTAATTCTAAGATCTCTAACCGAATTACTCAGGTTAAAATTTGTAGAATTTCTTTACCATATTATGAATCCCTCTATTAGGTTTGACCATAATCTAGACGATTTATGTTGTCCTATCTCTAGAATTGCAATAAACTCTTTTCAATTATCATGGATATATTCAACATATGATTTCTCAAGCACTAAGTATGAAATCAGATTAAAGTGTAATAAATCAAATTAATAGACAATTATAAAACAGATAATTGGATCACAACAGTCAATCATCTTAATTACATTAACAAAAAATCAAAACATATCAAAGTATTCAACTAGGGTTCATCTAACCTAGATACTAATAAAAAAATTTTCTATACATCAGCGAACACAAAATCATATCCATATACAGAAAACTTTAGAATTATAATTCTAAATCTCCCTAATTGTTCTCTATCACATATTTTGACAATGTAGATGACTGATCTTGTGTTTTGATGGATTGCTTAATAAAAACTTAATGTCTCCCGCTCCTTAAGCTCTGAATCACCTCTAAATGTCTCAGAATAGTGTCAGCTGCTACCTTCTTTCATTTGCCTCTAAAATGTCACTTTTATATGAAAACCTAACTTTTTGGGTTATGCATGGTCATATGCATGACTGTGTATAGAAATGTGCATAATTGGAAATTGTCGAATATCACAAAAGTGCACGAGCATGCAAAAGTGCACGACCTTGCACTCCTTCCAGATTCCTGATTTTCTATTTTATATTGTGTTTTCATCTGAATTCCTCTCCTTTAAGTTCATGAAGACAATTAGCACCTGTAAACACACTTGAAGCATATTAAGTATCAAATATACAAGAAAAGTATAAAATATCAAGCAAAATAAATCAAATATGGGTGGTAAAATATAGTTAAATATCCATCTGTTAATTAACTGTTGGACTGTGAAAATTCCTATAGTATGCTAATGACTCACTTGAGACTACTAACAACTAATCGTAGAATTATCAACTGATATTATTCAAGTTAACGGTACTAAGATTGCTTTATTGATTTGTGAATTCCACTTTTAGGTTTGACCAATGATATATGTCAACCTATTTATAGGTTTCTATATGCTAGAAGATCATCCAAACTTACATCAATGATAAGGAAGACATCATCATATGGAAGCATACTAACAATGGCAGCTTCACCAACCATTTATGTAGGAATTTCTTTCAAGGCAACCTGAACAAAATCCTATAGAGAAAGATTGTTTGGTTTAAACATAGACTACTTCATGCTTCCACTACATTATGGTTAGTTACAAAACACAAACTGTCAACAATTGATAGGCTGGAAAATTTTATAAATCTTACTAATTGGTGTATACTGTGTAAAAAAGAAAAAGAGAGCATGAGGTACCTATTTTTTCAATGGGATTTTGTTAAAGAAACTTAGAGGCAATGTTGCACAAATGCTACATTCAAGATGCTCCAAAGGAATGGAATGCCATAATGGATTAGTGCTTAGGCATCAAACATCTAAACAACACAGTGAAATGGTGCTTTTGCTTATCACTTTCATATTTTGTCACAGCTACATGGAATGAGAGGAACACAAATTTTCATGGTAGAAGCCTTGGCAAGAAGCAATTCAACATAAACCTTATAAAGAAAATTAAAATCCATATAAAAATCTTAAAGCATAAATTTCGCCATTTTGATTATCTTAGTAACACACATGGAAAGTGTAATATTTAGTTGTGGATAAAGGATAGGGGCCTTTGTTTGTAATTATTAGTTCATTTAGTGGTAATATGTGATCTTTATCTGTGTAGACACTTGAATTGCTTATATGTTTTTTTTTTGTCTTTTAAGGCTTAATTTATTACTTATTTCTAAAAAAAGAACTAAAAATTTTATTGGTTTATGCCTAACCAATTATTTAGTTGTATATTTATGATATAATTAATAAGGCATTCTTTATCTTAGATACGTATATTTAATTAACTAACTTACAAGATTAGTTACATAAGATAGATACTTTAGGAATAAACTGATAAAGAGATCATAATTATAAGATTCATATTCTAGTCAGGTATTATTCCTAAGAATGGAAATTTAAAGAGTAGAAATACTAACGCATGTTATATTTATTCTTGATGAAAGAAAGAATTGACCTCATAGACTAATGCATGGAGATTAATGAACTTAGGATTCCAAAGCCAACTAAGGGAAATGGTAATAATGGAAGGAATAAGAGAATTTCAATCGAAGGGAGGTTGAGCAACTATATATATATTTAAAAGCATAAAAATGACATTGGTGGTGTTGGAGGTGGTGATGGAGAGTGGAATGACGGTGATGAATGGTTTCAAAATCTTCATGTTGAAGATTTGGATTTAAAATATATAGATTGATAATATAGCCTTAAAAGAGGCAAGGGAATATAATAGCCAAAGGGGGGCATTGGACAAAAGGAATACAACAAAGATTAAACCATTGGACAAATAGGTTCTTATCATTTGGGGTAGAGTTCAACTCATTAAATTAATGTTGAATTCCTTGCAAGTTTATTAGTTCTATTATGTTTCTGGCTAAAGGACTAGTGAAGACAATTGAAACCTTATTTAAGAGGTTCTTATAAGGAAAGAATAACAATAAAGGAAGGTTAATAAAGGTTATATGGGATGAGGTTTGCAAGTTTAAGAAGGAGGGGGGCCTAGGATAATCCCTATTGCCACCATCAGCAAGATATTAATGCTGAAAAAAATCTGGCATATTCTGTGCAATGAAGATTCTTTATGGACCAAGTGGCCTCACTTTTATATACTAAACGAAAAATCATTGAGGTCCATTTCTCCTAAAGACTTTCAATCTTTTTTCATTAACAATTTAATGAGACTCAAGTAAATTATGGAGATGGGAGTGAAATGAAGAGTTAACAATGGAAAAAAGCTCACTTTTAGTTTGATAATTGGATGGGTCATGGTCCATTAATTTGACTTCCTACTGTAGTCAAATGTTGGAGTCAATTCCACTTAATGCTAATGCTTGTGCAGTCATAACTAACAATAGATGGACTAATTTTCCAAACTAAGTGACCTACTTATACCCTAATTGCAAGACTCAGAACAAATTCTCATGGCTAAACCAACCTCCTAATTCCTTTTCTAATAAGGTATGTAGGGCATGGCTTACTCAAGGACAATCCTCTATTGATTGGTACCCTATTATCTGGCATAACTCCTTAAGACCTAACTCCACTTGTTTATTATGGTTGGCAATATTGAACAAAATGGCCATCGTAGACAGATTATGTTTTCTAAATCTAGACAACACATATGTCCTATGCAAGAATGATTATGAAACTAGAGATCATCTTTTTTTCTAATGCCCTTTTTTTGAGAGCATATGGAGAAGAATTAAAGAGTTGTTGGAGATCAGATGGGATTCTACTTACTGTCATATTGGACAACCTAAGAGGTCTGATGACTGTTTTTAAAGGGGATAGAGCAGTATATAACATTTCACTAGCTTTCAGTCTAGAGGAGATATAGAAAGAGAAAAACTTGCAAATTTTTAGAGGTAGAATGCGTTCAAATCTAGAGGTATTGAATACTCTAATCATGAGGATTAGAGAATTTCTTTTTCTCTCGAAAGAACTACCTAACTATTAGACCTTTTGGTCGTAATAGTGGAATCACGTGGGCATTGCAAGCCTTGACTAGTGTTTAACACATGGAACAACATAACAAGGCAAGGGACTTGCGAGGAGGCAAAGACGAAAAGGGGCAAC
Organism: Erythroxylum plowmanianum; assembly: GCA_025531925.1. Classification (NCBI taxonomy): domain Eukaryota; kingdom Viridiplantae; phylum Streptophyta; class Magnoliopsida; order Malpighiales; family Erythroxylaceae; genus Erythroxylum; species Erythroxylum plowmanianum. Next base: position 14,868,164 of record JANVCQ010000230.1, read on the forward strand.
GTCAAGTGTTGGCATGCATTGGTGCACATTGACAGAAATCTTTGACGAGATGATAGATTCAGATGTGAAACCAAAAGAAGGATTGAGATGTAGAAGGTTAGCTAGATCACATGCATTATAGGAATATGCGAGAGTTCCAAGGTGACTTTGCAAGTAAATCAAGCATGGTGTAAGTTTTGGTAGAGTTTTGGACTTGTACGAGTTGACTTGGCTAAGGTTAAGTTCTTGATGGACTATGGACTTATTGTGTGCTCAAGTGGACGAACCATAGCTAATGGAGTTGGCATGGGTAAGCATTGGATTAGACTAGTGTGCTATTAGCTTGGATGATTTATCATCAATGGATAGAGATGAGGAAATCTTGGATGATGTGGCAGATAAGACCACAGTGGATAGACATCGTGAAAGGATCATCTAAAGATAGAGGAGATCTTTGTGTATATGGATAATCATTCTTAGATAGTGTAATCTTTTATCTTGTTATTGTGATGTAGTTTGATCCTATTAGATAGAGTCCTAATTGGATGAGGATGTCATCAATTGGTTAGTTTGATGTAATATGATAAGGATAAGATAGGATAAGATAGTGATCTTAGCTAGTAGAATTCTATTAGGATTCTAACTTAGTCATCTAGAGGAGCTTATCAATAGCTCATTTGAGCCTTGCTTTTCTCAGTGTGAGAGTTAGAGACACTCAAAGAGAGATGAGTGTAAGAGACACTTAGGGATTGAGAGAGTATTCCTTTGTATACTTTGAGGGAAGTAATGAAGATTGACTTTTAAGTTGTGTCTCTTTCTTGTGTTCTTTTGTTGTCATGATTATTTAGTTTTTGCGTAGTTCTCTTGCAAGGGTGTAAGAGTGAAACACTGTGAGGATCGTGAGGCATTAAAGAACAAGTAAGTTGGTTGACGATCACAGGACAAGGCTAAATATTGCTTTGACAGAGTTAAGCGATATTGTCATGCAAAGGGGTTGACGTATCTTATGTGACAAACTAGAGTTAGATCATGGAATTTGGGCCAACCCTAACTCATGGAGTACCAAATTGAAAGAGGAAAAGTGATTAAGTTGTTACTTGTTGGAAGACGTACTCCCAAAGCTATTGTCCTAAGCAATTCCTTTAGATTTCTGGAATCTTTTTCTCTAACGACTACGTCTTGCAGGCTATAAAAGAGAGCTAGAAGATGTGAATCTTAAGCAAAGAACACATATACCAACTCTAGTTATTTGCTAAACATACAAATCGTGAAGGATAAGATGCTTACCTTTCATCAGAGACTCCACTCCTTTCCACCAGTGATAGATAGGAGGAATCTTGAGATCATTAAACCCTGAATAGAGCCATCAAAGATCAATAGAAATAGAAAAATGCACGATTTTTTTAGGATTCGACTCCTTACCTCAGTTGTCCAGCTTCAAGATGAAGAACCCACCCGTTTCCATAATTCAGAAGCTTCTTGAGTCTCCTTTCGAGATGAGATATTTTCTTTACCATATGCAACATTCAACGATAGATAACGCTTCTTACATCTACCCATCGTATGCTATCATTTTTTCATTTTGTTTCTACGGTGTCATGTTGGCTTTGCCTATAGTCGTTTTTAGCTTCTCCTATTTTTAATAGTAGTTATCGTATTCGTGTATTGTCTTTCATATTATCTTTATAAAATTCATTTAATTTTTTTTTTAAAATTTACTTACACAATTACAACATAATTACACACACAATATTATGATAGAAAACTACTCTATACAATTCATACTTCACACCTATTCAATTCGCACTTCACGCCCATATAATTCACACTTCAATCTTCATTATTCACACTTCAATCTTCTTACTTTAGTAGAATTAATCATATGATTTCAGTAGTATTTCATTCAAACATGACCTAACAAAATTATAATTTACATAACTCAATTATTTCACATGATTTTAGTATTTCATTCACACGCAAGACATAACAGAATTACAATATACAATTTACATAACACAATTATTAATTTATTATTATTTATTTTATTACTTATTTTATATTCTTATTTATTAAGTATTTATTTATTTATATTTTTATTATTGTCTTTTATGACTATTTCTAATTATTATTATTTTATTATGTACATATGCACACACACACACACACACACACACACACACACATATTGGATTTATTAAAAATAGTTTCTCTACGAGTTGGAGATAATATTGCACATTAATAAACATTTTCAGACCTCGCATATTAGCGAAACTTTCAATGGATTGTTTGTTGCTGTCCATAATATACTTTGTTGATTAGTTAGAAAGATTGAGAGTTTTCATTGTATATGCCGCCCACTCGTTTGCTGATTGAGAATAATAAACGAGGAAATTTTTGGTTGTTTTTGTTCTGATATTAAGATTCTAACACTCAAAGAATTGTCCTAAAAAACACTTTGACAACTGTAGCATCTTAATGTCGCTCTTTCCTCCGGTATTCTATTCAAGTTTATTTCGCAAAACTAATTTCACGAGGGTTGTTGGCTAAGTACTAGGGATGGCAATAGGTAGGGCTTGGTTCGGGTATTACTTTACCCATATCTATATCCATTTTTATGACTCAACCTATATCCATATCTATATCCATAGCCATCGGTTTTTACGATTTACTACTTATATCTAAATCCATCGGATTATTCGAGATTTTGGATATCCATCGGTTTGTATAGCATATAAAAATATAACTTCTAAATAAAAAAATATAAAGAGCAGATTTTGCGAATGCTCCAAATCAAAATTACTTTAATAATAATAAGTCAATATTTTGATTTGTATATCTTAAAAAATCATAAAATTGGAATAATAAAAATCATAATGTCTAGTGCGAAGACAACATATATTTTTCACAATCAAGAACTGGGACAAAGATTAAAATATCCAAAGCTTCAAATTGTCTTTGCGTGAACTCTACAACATTCAAAACTTCATTTCCATATTATTTACATTATTATCATCCTATAAGGAAATAAAATATGTTAACAAATAGAGTCAAATTATGAGTTAATTTAATATTTTAAGTAAAAATGAATAAATGGTGAGAAATAAAATGAATTACCAAATCAATCATTTCACCCGGTTCCTCTTTGCTTGTATCAGCATCATCAAAGATCGAAGCAATCGCATATGAACTTTGTAAAGTAAAATCTATAAGGAAGATTCAATATGAAAATTATACAGGTAAGAAGTTTCAAATACAAATGTTGCATATATTAATAAGGAAATTTATATTACTTGAATAATCTCCAAGCATCCAATTTTGCAAGTACATCAATGCTTCAACAATATTAGCATGAAGTATTAAGCAATGTGAACTAAGAACCCTACCACCCATGCTAAATGCACTTTCTAAAGCAACTGTAGAAATAGGTATTGATAAAATATCTCGGGCAATCATCCTCAGTGTTGGATACTTGAATTCTTGCTTCCAGTAAGTCAAAATGTCAAAATAGTTATTTTCAAGCATTGTATCTTCCTTTAAATAATGGTCCAGATTAGATCTTAAGTTTACCCTTCTTTTCTTTGATTTCTTCGCTATCTCCACAATCTGCTTGATGTTTTTCAAAATGGGTAGCCTCATATAAAGACAATGAAACAACTAAATTAGTACATGTTGTAGAGTTCCTTATGTCCAAAGCATATTTGTCTTAATATTCTAACAATAGTTCATAAAGCAGGCTCTTCACCCTCTCAATCTTAATATTAGCTTTACTTCCATAAATGTCACTAAAATAGAACTCAACGTAATCTATCTTATTTCTTGGGTCCAAAATAGAAGCAATAGCTAGCATTCCATTCACATGAAACCAAAATTCATTGTACTTTTCAATCATATTTAGTGTTATAGTTCTAACAATATCACAATGAGATGACGTCCACTTAAATATCTTTAACTTAATTTCACAAACATGTCGAAAGAACAAGTTTGCAATGGGGTATTTTCTACCTAAAAAAGCTTTGTTACCTTGTAAAATACTCTCAACTTGTCACAAATAATGCTTGCCAACTTCCAATCTTGAAAACACCTTCATATGACAAAGTTGTCTCAAGCATCAAATAAGTAGAATTCCACCTTGTCTTACAATCAATAATTAACATTTTAGAAGATGAAACTTTCAAAAACTTGGTTGCATCCTCAAACTTCTCTATCCTTTTAGGAGTTGATGCCCAAAATAAATACAATCACGAATTCTTTCTAACCCTTCACCCATGAAATCCAAACCATCCTTGACAATCAAGTTTAATATATAAGTGCTACATTGCATATGCAATAATTTTCTATTTAATATAAGAGAATTAGCATCAAGCTTCTCACGTAGAAGGCTCATTATTGCATAATTTGTTATACAATTATCCACAAACACAAAAGAAATCTTGGTTTCTAGGCTAAACTCATACAAACACTCCTCTAAAAATTTCAATAGTCTCCTTTGTATATGGGTATGGCACAAATATAAACCTATAAAATAAAATGATAAAAATTTATTACAACTTAAATACAGAACATAGGATGGTTCTCTAAGTAATTAATATTTAGCATGTATAAAGGAACTAATTACTAAACATGTGAATTACTATATCTATATATGGTAACTAAGATAAGGATAAAGTATTTGCATATAATATCTTAAGAAAACTTGATAGTGTCAATAAGGAAGGAAACATGTTAAATATAACAACATTAATTACCTTAGAATTCGATTTCTTAGAACCCAATCTCCATCAATGAAGTGCCCGATTGCAACCATGTATCCTTTCTTTTAGTTAGCAGCTATCCACATGTCTATAGTGATAGCAATCCTAGACCCATGATCCTCCAATATTTTTTTCAAGTTTGGTTTTTCACTACAAAACATTTTAAGAATATCATTTCTCAATGTATTACGAGATATCATCTTAAATTCATTGTTTAAACTCACTACAAACCTTTTGAAACCAATGTGATTAACTATAGACAAAGGATATTCATGCATTACAATCATATTAACTGACTCTCTTCTTGAGAATTCTTGGATAAATTTGTAGGTTTGCAATGTTTTTTTTTCCCACCAGACTTAGCCCCACTCCCATTTAATAATGTTTTCTGGCTTCCAACAAGTCTTAAATGTTTCTTTGGACAATACTTGATCAAATGCTCACGCAAATGTGAAATCCCATTGGTACCTTTAGCAGAAAGCTTCCCTTTGTAATGCTTACACTCAGCCTTATCAACACCTTTCACAGTCATCAAAGTAAACTCTAGCCACACAGGAGAAGTACGCTTCTTGCTTTTAGTTGCACCATTATCACCAAAGCCCATAACTGCAAGCTCCTCTTTGTCATGAGGTGGACTAGAGAAATTTTTTGTTGTATGATTCTCAACTCCTTTATTAATGATCTCTTGATGATTCTCAGATATTATCTCTTTTAACTTATAAGCTGCAAAGCAAATAACCTCTTTGATTTGTTATTCCATTTATGAAAAAGGAAAAAAAAAACATGATTTTGAAATTAATTTGTTGAGAGAATGTAAAATGGTATTTTGAAAAAAAAAACATTCATATCAAGTACTAAGAGTCTGCAGATCTAGGCTTTACAAAGTGACCAGTAAACATCAAAGAAACTTGAGATGCAGTTGGTGCCGGTGACTGAAAAACCACCGCACCGAGTGGGAGGTTGGGTAATCACCCTATAAGGACAAAGAGACATGAAACATATAGCGTTTTATATGACTTGTTTTTGTAAAAGAGTATAATCTGCCAAAGTAACTGAAGGATTGATTGGGTAAATAAAATATTGAAGTTGCAAGGGAAAACGTCATCAATTGAAGGAATTAATTAAGATAATCTGCTTTGAGACAACTTTGCTATACGAAGGGACTCCTTTTACTTGAAAAAGGGTGAGGAGTAAGGATCGACTGAGAATAAAGTGGTTCTACTTATAAATGCAGTTTTAACCAGGTGAGGACTTCGCATGGGTATCCATCAGTTCCACACTTCCACTCACAGACTTAGCTATATCCTTAATAACAATTCGTCTCTATAAAATGACATACATGCTTTTTAAAAAGACGACACATATGAGTGATAAACGAGGCGTTGTTGAGTTGAATGGGTACTTTGAGTAGACTTTCTTCACAGTTTCTTTTCAAAAGACTTTCTGTTTTTCTTTCTTGGAAGAACACAACGTTTTCCATTTAATATAAGAGAATTGGATATTCCTACTTAGGAGTAAAGTTGGAATACCAAATTATGTATAAAAAAAATTGAGTTAATAAAAAAAAGGTCGAATATAGGTATTCATCAGTTCGAATTATCACTAGACCTATATTCAAATCCATATTTAAATTCATTTTTCAACATCCATTTAAAATATATTTTTTAGCCTCTATGTTCATTTTTAAAGGTCAGATGGTACATATATTAATCGGGTTAAATGCCCACTACCATCCCTACTAAGTGCTAGTACCTTCTTTTATTACAATGGTGATCAAAGAAACGTGATTGTTAGGAACTAAGATGAACATGATTCTGATAGTCAAGAACACTAGTAATTCTTTCCAGAAACTGGAACAAAATACAGCAAAAATGGTATAGGACCTAAGGCTCTATTAGGTCCTGGAAATATAATCAGTGCCACAATCTGAAACTGTTCTCCAATTGGCTGTATGTTCTGGAAAAACGGGCCACTAAATTTATCACAACCGCAAAAAGAAGCTTTCTGTAGACTTTCACTAAAATAACCAGCAGTCATCCCGCTAAAGATTTGAAATGGGCCATTCTGTGTACCAAAAAATTTCATCTGCTGTATTGTAGCGTTAGCCATCAAAAATCCAGTAATCGCCAGATTCAGACTGCAGTATTGAATGGCTGATAATCATAGCAAGATGGTCGCCATTAATAATTATAAGATCATAGTCATAAAGTTCTGTTCTCCGCTCCCAAAATGATCATCTTTTCAGAGGATAATCTATTCCCTAAGACAAAATAACCACAGTAACAAGCTAAGGGAAGTATTATGGGACAGGTGGCCCAAGCTTTCCTTATTCTTCCAGATAAAACTTGTAATATTAACTAATATAATGATTACCTTTTTGTTTTACATCTCGGCAAGATGCACTTCCACAGAGACATGAAAATGCCTCTATTGGATGATTATGGTCACTGAAGTCAATTCCATAGTCCTGAAAACAATTTCATACAAATAACATTAACAGTTATGTCCATCAAATTTCTATTTATGCATCCAAAGAAAATAAAATAAAACAGGCACGTGCAATTTTTTTTTCTTGAGACATAATCAAGGTAAAACAGGAAGAATTATTACTAAACATGGCATTATCTCGAATTGAGTAACTAAGAATACTAAAACTTTACCTAAGAATCCTACATGGACAATCACTAGTTTCTCATTCATGGACCTCACCTAGTTTTACTCATGACTAGAGTTGTAAATGCACAATTTAATCGAATTATGACATTTGGTAAGAAATTGAGTAAAATATTATCTCTAACATTAATCTTCATCTTAATCATACGATGACATCTAAGCAAGAATTAATGCAATAAGCAAGACAAAGTATTTCAAACAATAAAGTATAAGAAATCAAATATATTTCTAATGCTTGAGTAATCTTTGGAGTGCTTGAAATTATGACACCTAAAACTTTACCAAAAATTAGTTACCAGATGGCAGTATTAAATGACTAAAAGATGTATAGTAGAAAAATGAGTACCAATTTTCATGGTTATGTCAATTACTTTAGGCAAAAATTATGAATTCTTCACTAATATACATCAACCTTTATTAAGGATCAGGATCTCAAGAATTTGACTTAATATCATAAATTCTAATGCTTTCTTTAATTTCTTTATTTCTAATTTAAAGATAAATAATATAAATACTAATTTAATAGCAGAAAAAAAATTTAAAATTTGAAATTTTAATGCATATCTTTTATTCATTCTATTATCTTTATAAAAATTCACTTTAGATTACTAAGATGTCTTTCTAATAATCAATAAAAATATTATATGTAGGTAAAATACACTCAAAAGTTGGTGTTGGTGCTTTCAGAAAACCTCCTAAGACATGGATTTAGTTTTTGAGGTTCTTGTGGTTGAGCATTTCACAAACAAAGTCTGCTTGCCAGTTTTTTATTATCTGATTTACATGTTCATCTATATAATCACATAGTTTACTTCTAAAAGCACTTACCCAAGTCAGTTCTTCCAAAGCATTTACGTCTCTTGTGGTGAAAAAAGCAAGCTGCAATGAGGGTCAGAGATCAGATCTTCTAATGAACTTCAATAAGAAGATAAGAATAATTTTCATTTTCTGGCAAATAACCATGCAAAAGTATGTAAAAACAAAGCCACTGGGATAATACATGGTAATAGTGTCTATCTGGAGTCTCAATTTCAACGGGAATGTCAATCAAGTTTGCATCTTCACATCTGTAAACGAGGAAAGAAAACTAATAAAGATGAATGATCAGAGTTGAAAGTTAAAGGAGGTCCTATGAGTACATGAATGACAAATCAAAACAGAATAGCCTTGCCAACTTAATCAATGATGAGGTTTCATAAGAATGTTCATTGAAGAAAGTTGAATGTTACTTAAAGTTTGGTGTCTGCTCCAACTTCAACTTTCATCCGAGTTCGGATCATGCTAGGATTACCAGAGATGTGCTTAGAACCAAGAAAATAAGAAAAAATCCATCGAAAAATTTCCCAATTTGCACATTTGATCTCCCTTATCATTCTCACAATGCTTCCTTCAATTTATTGATTTTCTTCCATATGCTATTCTGCCAATCTATCCGTAAAATCAATCATTATACACGTAAAATCAATCATTATACAGACAATAATTATTACCTATGATTAATAAACCTTGCAACATTTCCACTAAATGTTGCATCCAAACAAAGTGCTTCTTCATCCTTGAGAACCTTCTCTGATCCCCAGTCTGCATCAAGTGTGACAGGATATGTATGTTTGTCACTACCTTTATTTTTCAGATTTCGTTCATATAATTCCATATTCGTCACTATTTCTCCAACATATTCACAAACAAAGGTTCCTTTGGGCAAGTCTTTAAGTGTTCTAACACCCCAGCCTTTATCTTCAGCAGTCGAGAATACCTAAAACAAAGAATGCCAGCAACATGCATGGGAATGTAAATTTTGGATCCAATAAATCAAAGGCAAGAAACAGCTCTACTGCTAAATGTGTAGGCCAGCAATTTATTTCAAGTTCATTGGTTAACATAAATAAGACAAGAATTTTCATCAGAACCACTTCTAGGATTTCATAGATCATCTAACCTCCAAGTTGCATGAAATACCACGTTGCACCACTCGATTTCCACAAGTCATGTCACATCCACATTTTCTCCAGCATTCTTTAATAAACTTTCTAACCAAATGCCCCTTGCAGTCTTCAGGTATATAATCATTCTTGGCTCTTTCTATGGGGCACTCTTGACAGAATACAAAATGGTGATCTTGAGGGTTATGCTTCATAAGTATGCAAGTGTTCAGAAATCCATCTTTTAGAAGGCCTTCGCGTGTGTAAGCAAATTCTCCACCAGTTTCACTGGTACAAGCACATGGTATTGAAGATGACAGACAATCTCCAGAACAACTTGAACAGCAGTCCATGTCCGAAACCCGGGCAAGTGAGATATGCACATAAGCACCTTGATAGACTATATTTTCTGGAATGTAAGTAAACTTTGGGAGCTCCTCATTTCCTAGTAATGAAATTTTGATTTTTTCTGTACCTTTTGTAATATCACTTAGCCAATGTTTGTTTCTATTTTCACCAGGAATAAATCTTTTCTGGTGAACATTAGAGAACTTCAAAGCCTTCTTTCTTGAAACCATATTTGAGTTACTACTTCCTGATGCTTCATTATTTGGATCAAGAGAGTGAAGTCTATCACGAACTTTTTTAACCTCAGATTTTGTCAAGTCATTGGCAATTTGTTCCGTACCTCCAAGAGTCGGCTCTCTGCTATAAGAATTACATGTCTTTTTTCCCAGATGAGGAGAAGGGCCATTCCCATAAAGTTTGTGTTTAGGATACGATTCGAGCAATGCTGTCTCAGCAGTTGAATTTTTAAATTTAGAGAAAAGCTGTTTTACAGGAAGTTCACTTCTTTTGCTTCTGTTCGGATCAGAGGTCAGTTTTCTTGGCCCCCTAAGTTTCACTGTAGATGTGGTAATTTCCACGTCACCATCTTTTACCCGAGCTATATTTTGACTTACCTTGTTGCTGGTAAAACATAACTGATTTTTCTCTTTAGGAAGCAGTTTCCTAGGAGGTTTTTCACATATATAATTCTTCATATGAACTTTAGCTCCATCTTTTGCCAAAGCTACATTCTGGTTTACCTTGTCTCCGGAAGAAGACATCTGCTCTTCTTTCTCTTTAACATGCACTTTCTTATGTCTTTCAGATGCACAATCATTCATCAGAAATTCGTTATCATCTACTAACCAAGATAAATTTTGGTTTAACTTATCTCTAGTAGAGGACACGTGATCTTCTTTGTCTTCAACACGCAACTTTTTAGGAGACCTTCCACACTTATCATCCTTCATATGAATATCATTTTGATCATCTCTTCCCTGATCAGTTAAAAAAAAGTATGAGGCCAGGAACTTGATATGTCACACTGTGGAACATGAGAACATACGCCATCTTCAGAAGCAATTAAACTTACTGAGGTGGGTATGCAATTGCATAGTCAAAGATTACCTTACTTTCCTTCAATTCAAAATATGAATCTATGAGCACCCGATAATCCTCTGCTTCTATAAGTTCCCAATTTCTGTCATACACCTTCAGTAGCTCCTCCAGCACTGGTTTGACCTCATCATCGGGGATATCCAAAGCTCTTGTCACTTTAAAAGCATTGCTAAGTCTATTGTTACTGGCCATATATGCAGTTAAAAAGGTGGTACCTTCCCGATTTATGAAAACCAAAAAGCACCTGCTTTTTCGTCTTCAAGACCTGTAACTAAAAACGTTAAAGTCACATACAAAGGTTCCATATACACAGGTCCAAACTAAAATGTTTTTCTACAAGGATTTTCAAATAGGTAATACAACTATGAACGACCAGCAATTGCATTAATGAGTTCACAAATATCATGTCAGGTTCAAGTTGCAGTTCATGAACAGGCACAGCATTGTAGTCAGTCAACTATATTCAATCACTGTAGCAGCAAACTACCATTGTAGCCAGAACCACAAACATAAGGCAGCTAACACAATTGGCGGTAATAGATCATCTATTTATGTTTCTCTTTTAAGAATTGCAATGTATAATTTTTAACCCCAGCAATCCAACAATGCAAATTTCGGTCATCAAATTCCAAATGAAAAAATAAAATTGCAAAGCAGTATGCAAAATATGAAGTTCCAAATGCTAGATACATATGTGTTTGTATATGTATGTCCGTAGATGAGCATTTACATTATGTAAACACCATGGACCTAATACGTATATATGAAAGTTTATTGTTTTATCAATCAGTACAAGTAAACAGGAAGTGAATCACATGCCCAGATATGTAAACATATTATTGTTCATGCCTAAGTGCAGCTCAAACTCTGAGTAGGTCACAATTAAACTAATTTAGTCCAGAAAAAAATGAAGTTAGACGTTAAATTGGTCAAATTTTTGCGAACATAATTGTTAAAGAGTACATACTATTATTTATGCCTATATGCACCTCAAACTCTGAGCAGTCATAATTAAACTAATTTGGTCCAGAAAAATGAAGTTAAAAGTTGGATTGGTCAAAAATGAATTACATAACCTTACAGAAAATTTGAAAGTTAAAGGATTTCAATCGGAATTAGTGATAAGAATCAAAATTATGTAAAATGAGGCAATGAATATTTGGAATAAGTATAGCAATTATCGTAACCAAAAACAATCTTACAAACTCATACGTTTGCACATACTTCAGCAACTTTAGCAAAAGGTTACTCACAGACAGATGGAGTTCGATATGCCATTAGATAATAAAAAATGCAGATTGAACTACTTCTATTTTTGCAAAATTGTAATATACAAATGATTCTAGTGTTATTAAACATATACTATATACAATCATCAACAAACAAGGGAAATATTTTAGGATAAAGAAACAACAAAGTTTACATGACTATGGATTGGGTTCCAAATTCACTTCCTTCGTTAGCGGTTAAACTTTATGGTATCAACATGGTTACCCAAATCAAATTGATGCTGAACTTCAACAGAGAACAACCATTCGTTCTCCGACAAATTGTAAGTAAAGCAATACCAAGGAGCAAAACACACAACTGTCTCAAAGAGAATCAAACATTAATCATAAATGAGAAATTTCTTACAGAGCACACTAACCTATTGGCTCTTTGGGTTCACTTAGGAATGCATGCAAGGAAAAATGGAGTTTCTTTCGACACAGAGACAAACAGGGACTGACAGTCGGAAACAGAAATCTATAAACCTAACACACAATGAGGTTTGGATGAACATAATGTTAGGTGAAAAATCGAACAGAAGGATTTCGTAACGGAATCGAGTGAGAGAAGATTCAGAAGAATACAAGAGAGGAAATTCTGCATAATCTGACAGAATAACGTTGATTTCATCTGTGGCGCTCCACTGTTCGTTCCCTAAACTCATCTGTTGCAGTTGGAACTCGACGGGCGTTGTTAATCGTAACACATAATTAGATTACTAATAAAATCACAGAGTTCGTAGTGAGCTAGAGAAAGAACCCACGAGATATCCGGCGAAACGTTTCAGTTGCTTTCTTGGAGGAGGGAGATCGAACGTGTGAGACGTCTTGTATTTTGAGTTTTCAATTTTCATTCCGCACCGCTCTCTTATTTCAAATGTTGATTTTGCTTGTGTAACTCTTTTTTTTTTTTTAATGTAATTTTATAAATTTGTGTTAGTTTTCTCTTAGACATGTCCTTAATTCCTTAATTCTTTTTATATTTTGATGAAATCCGAATTCCATCAAAAGAAATGGATTAATGTAATTCTGAACAGTTCAATTTTTCCTCCGCGGTAATAAGGAGCTAAAAGATCGATTACTTTAATTCCTGTTTCAAAAATAGATAATTTTGTATCTAACTGTTATGCGGATCCAATCATGATTTTATAATTTTCTTATAACTTATAATAAGAACAAGAAATCTTTCTCGATCAATCCTTTGACCCCTCATTCTTCGATAATTAGAAAGATTTTTTTTTCAAGTTTGAATTTATTCATTTAGAATCTGGATTCTTCTACTTCATTTTTATTTTTATTTATTCTTTTCTTTTTATTCATTTATTTATTTTTATTTATTTATTTGATTCTGCAGATTTGGATTCCTATATATCTACTCATGTAGTACTTTACTTTATTATACAATATCCATCTATATAGATATCATCATCTACATCCAGAAAACCGTATGCTTTGGAAGAAGCTTGTACAGCTTAAGAAGAGGTTTTGATTGTCATTTGGAAGCTTTTAAAGAGCAAACCTAACAATAAAGTTGGACAAAAGAGCAATTCAACTCTAACATTTAGAGCAGAATATAAGTTAAATTACGGAGCATTTAATTTAAACTTTAATACTTTCAAAACATTCACAACAGACCTTATGAGAATGAAAAATTTAACAGAATTTACTCTCTATCAATTAAATGCCAAGTTTTAATTGATGTGACATATTTTTAATTTTTTATATAATAGTAGAACACACATACAATTTGAACTTTTATCCAAAAAATTGAAGCGGTCTTAGAAGCCAAAACTCATTTAATTCTTCACATGATTATGATTTTCTCTTCTTTCTTCCCCAATTCTTTCTTACTAGAGATATCCATCATCTTGTTCATGTCAAAATTGTCAACCAAAGAAGCATATTTTCTCTTTTTAGTTTTGCTTGTGACATCTACTTTCTTCTTAATTTTCTTTATCAATGTTCCCTACTTTCCATGACTCTTTACTGTAAGTTTAGATTTTGTTGCCTCAGCCTTATTCGACCCGCTTTTCCCTTAAGCCTAATCTTGTAAATGTTAAACCTAACATGCTCCTAGCTCCCATCTATTAGGGGGTACTTGTTTGGTGGGTATGAAAAAAAAAGGAATTGGTATAGAATGAAAGATTAAGTTTGGTAAGGAGGTGTCATTATAGAGTCATTATTTTCATTACCCTTTTTGGGTAATACCCCATTCCCCTCTTAATATAGAGGAATGTGTATCATTGTTATATAAGGGTGTGGTTGTTATAATTAATTAAAATATAACTAATTAATAAATTAAAATATAATTATTAATTAATTAAAATATTGTAATTAATTTAACTACAATATAATTAATTAAAATATAATTTATTCATTAATTAAAATATTGTAATTAATTAATTACAATATAATTAATTAAAATATTATTATTATTTATTTATTAAAA
>JANVCQ010000230.1:14884079-14897680 GCA_025531925.1 Erythroxylum plowmanianum
TTTGTCATGTTCTTTATGTTGATAAAAACCCAACCAATTCCACCTTAAAAAGGTGATTATCGGGTGATGCTTGGAGGTTAAGGTTATTTGAATATTTGAAGAAGTTTTGGAGCTAAACATGTAAGTTAAGCTTTGTTCTTCATGAATGGTCTAAATAGTAGCATATATGATGATAGATGGTGATATAGGGGTAAAATATATGTGCAAAATTTTGATAATGAATAGGTACATGTATATGCTCTATTTTTGGGTTAATGATCAAATATAGACCATGATTTATTTGGGATTGAAATTGAACTGAAATGGAAGTAGGAATGAAGAGGAAATAAGTTATAAGTGATACACTAAGCAAAAGAGATTAACTAAGATGAAAACGATGATGAAGAGTGTTAGAAAATGTACATATGCAGTGTTTTCACTAAATATGCATCTGTATTTTTTCCATATCTTCGTCTGTAGACATCCAAATGGGATGCTTTTAAGTTTAGATTAAACTATAGACGTATGGCTATATTCGTCATGAAGAAATCGAAGTTGAATTCTGTCTCAAAGAGTTTCAAAATTTATCTCAAAGTTGAGATTATAGATTATATCATGTTTTGGAATAGTCTATAGTGTTTTTATCATAACTTTCATAATATCAAACCAAATTGCATGAAGTTAGTTTCATTTGAAACGTAAGACATAATGGAACAACTGTTTAGAAGAGTGTTTTTCCTAAATCCTTCATTTTTCTTATCAAATTGCCATGAAAGTGTGACCTGAAGGCTTGTTTTGGAGAAGAAAAGACTTTGTAGCACTTGAATTTGGAGAAGAAAAAGAGGGGTTGTATCACTTTTCTGATCCATCTTGAATCTCATGATCGTGCTTACATTGAATGCTTGCTGAAGTGGATTGATGTGAACATCCTTCACTCTTTTGGTCATAACTTCTTCTCTTGAACACCAAATGACATGATACCTAAACCATTGGACTTGTAACTCATTGATCTTCATCTCAACCAAAATTTATAACCATCTGAAATCATTCTGGAGAGATTGATTGATGAATTTGGGACGAAATTGATGAGGAGTTCTGAAAAATTATAACTGGTGTATTTTCATTGAATATGCTTTGGTATTTTAGGCATAACTTATTCTGTAGTTATAAAAATAGAATTATTCTTAATTTAGATTAAAATAGAGATAGAGGGATACAATTTTTATGAAGATATCAAATTCCAATTCTATCTCCATAGTTTCGGAATCTGATTTGAAGTTGGGTATAGAATACTCTTATAGTTAAGGAATAGTCTGAATTATTTGGAGTATAACTTTTGGAATATTCAACTAAATTAAATGATCTTGGTGTTATTATAAACCTAAGACAATAGGGAACATGTTATTAGAAGAAAGTTTTGCCAATTACCTCATTTGCATTGTCTAATTGGTCATGAAAAATAAACCCAAAGGTCTGGAATTTTGGAGAATTTATAAGAAAGAATGAGAGTTTGGATATTTTATGATCATATAATGTTAGAATAACAATAGTGAATGAATTGTTGGTATTAAAGTGCCAAGGAAATGCGTATAATGGAGATGAAGGGGTTCATATGATTGTGGTTCTGAATCAAAGGAAATGAGTAATGAGTGCCAAGTTAAAGTTAAAGTGAATAAGAATTTGATTTTTATGAGAGCAAATAATGCTAAACATGAAATGGCGAGTAATTGAGTTATAAAATGAGAATGTGGATAAGATATGAAATTTGATACTATACCTGGGATTGTCAAGAACATGCAGTGTACATAGTCCGTTTATACATTTGTGCATAAATAAATGCTTATAATTGTGCAAAGTTATTAATGTGTGTGTTCAATGTGTGTATTGCATAATTTTGATGTGCAGGATAAACATTCGCATTCAGACATTTCTAGATTATGGAAGCTAATGCTAATCTGGAGCGTACTGTGAGTAGACCTAGATGGTCTAATTTCAATGTTTGTTCTATTTTGAATTTTTGTATTGATTGACTACTGAATGACCATATGAATGTGATTGATTGTGTTAGTTTCTGGACAGGAGGTCCGAAGAATGTGATGTATGAATGAAATATTGAAGTTCTCATTGAATGTGAATTGGACAAAATAAGTGTTTTGTCGACTTAAGTGTTGAATGTCGGACTAAGGTCCGATGACAATAAGAATGAGATGTGATAGTGAATATGATTGTGTGTTATTGAGAACTTTAAATCGACTGAATATTGTGATGAATTTCATTACATGAATGCATGAAACATCATGACAGTTTGACCAGAGTAGCCACGAATCAGAGCTTAAACCTCAATGAGTGAAAAAGAGCCTCGAGCTCAAAAGTGATTAAGAGCCTAAGGCTCACTATATAAAATGAGCTCTATATCCCCCAAACGGATAAGGGACAGTTAGTAATGAGCCCGATATCCAATGGATACAGGATAGTTTAGGCACTCGGTCACAACAAAGTAACAAATGAAAAGTGAGTCTAATGTTCACTGCATATGCATAATATGAATGATTAAATTGTATTAAATGTAAAATGTGAATTATATGTTATGTGACTGGGTGAGTCGTCGATTGTTGGTCACTCATTGAGTTCACAAAACTTACCTAAAATTTGTAAATATTTCTCAGGATCAGAAGAATGCTCGTTAGGCTAACGAGAGTATTCCTCCTACATGCAAGTTAGGGATAGAGGTCGGGATCAGTTCACATCTGCATTGTATTTCTTTATTTTCTTACTAAATTGTATATTCTGCAAATTTTTGTATCATATGCATTTGAATAGTTCGATATTTAATAACTTTTGAAGTTGGAAATGTTTTGTATTTGAATTTAGGCCCAAGTGACTAGTGAACTTTTGATAAGTTATGTACTGGTTGTAACTTTGTGTTTGAAAATGTTTATGCGTAAAATCAGTCTGAATTTGATTACTGATTTCTGCATACATGTATGCATATATTGTTTTCCAAAAGAATAAAAAAATTGTACTGAGTTTTCGAGTAGTTGACTATTCTAGCATGACACTCTTGCGGGATTCGCACTCGGACATCACTTAGGATGTCGAATACGTGTCTCGAGAGGGTGAGATGCTACAATAATGAGTGATCTGGACATATTATTATTAAGGAAAGATTTCTACAGAAGAGTAGGTAAGGTTTGGAAAAAAGGGTTATTTATTATATGGTCCTCTTAGAACTGAAATCAATTTTAATCGTACGAAGCTAACGCCAATTACTTAAAATATGATATAAGTTAACTTGGAAGTTTTAGGTTCGGGCGATGTTTTAAGGGATATGTAACTAGATATAGGAAATAATTTTCTAATGGTTATTGAGGATATTAATTTCAATCAAGAAGCATGTAATTGAAACGAAGATAATGGTAATGATAAAAATGGGAAATATTAATTCAAAGGATGGGATATGAATTTTAGGTTGAAATATGCCACCAAAGGGAAAACAGGATATAATGGGACTAAGGTTTGGACCATGATTTGGAGCCAGTTATTGTCCAGGTGAAGCATCATATTCTACAGCTGCAACTGAATCAGATGGTATACCTCTAGCTACTACTACACTTATAGATAAGGCATCTCCTTCTGTACCTACTACTACACCATCCACTACTCCTATACCGACAGAGATATTAGGGGTAAACGATGTGGATAAAGGAGGTGACCTCTAGCTTGGAGCTGAGGAAACTGATGGAAGAACTTACATCACAATTGTCAACAATCTGTAAATGAAAATACATGAGACACCATATGTTTATAATTAAGTTATAGATTTAAATTTAAAAAATGGTATAAAATTAGTTCTTTTAATATTAGGTTGATTTTGTTGGTGCGATACACGAGACTAGTATATGACCGCCTTTGTTGGTGGGATACACGAGACTGGTATATGACCGCCTTATATTTCTGAACAAATATGGAGTCATTGGCAGCAGTATTAGACATCACCCAAGGCAATGTCCATTGCGGATTGTAATTCTATCAACAGACGTAGAGGACCGGAGGGAGAGAGTCTTCCTATACATACCAGAGGATCTATTACCCACAATCGGAGAGGCTTATAAGTATCTACACTTTACATTTATATTTTGATTTTATTACTTAATTTGATGTGTGAATTTTGGAATGAAAATATGTATATTATGAGAAATGATAATGTTATAAATGTCTAGTGCCATATATGGTTATATTGTTGAGTTATTTTCTTTGTTCAATAGGTGGTAAATATCATAAAAATACAGAAAATTCTACCAAAATTGTTATAAATTATAGTTTACTTATAACATTTTATTTTGATGCAGGAAAAGTCTATGGGCACGAAGCCTACACCCTGTCAACTCTTTTTGCACACTCACGCTAAGAAGTATGACTGTGTGACCTTTGTCAACACCTAATGTAGAGAACTAAATGTATGTAAAATTTATTCTTTAATATTAATACTTAATAATTATCAATTACTAACATAAACATTGCCTTATGATAGGAGCAAATACAAGAAAGCATTCAACAACAGTCTTAGTAGTCTGAAGATGTTGATGAGATCTCAAACCTATCTTCATGCAGTAGGTGGTAGGGACTGTCATGGAAGGATATTCGGCTAAGGTTCATTTACGAACACATGTTATTATCAATCTTTCACATCCAGTAGGCAGTCCGCACCTATTAAAGTCCATGAGCTTCGAAGCACAGTACAAACATTGGCAACTCAGTTGCAACAGTTGATGGAGTATATAGCTTAGCTCTGTAATGAGGTGGATGAGTTGAAAGGGAGGCGTAACACCTCATCGCAACAATCAGAGCATCCGCAGTTGCCAAATGAATAACGTACTTGTGGTCATTTTGTATGAATTACAAATACTTATTATGTACAAAATAATTTTTATTATCAATTAAGATAATTTTGACTTTATATCATCAATCAACTTTCTGCTTTAATAAATTAATTGTTGAAACAAATCAAAATATTATCAATGGATAACTCATAACTGTTTAAATTATGCATCAACCATAACATCATCAAATAAAATTTAATGTAGGGAAATTTTAAAAAAATCATTTTTAGTAAATTTATTGTTGGAAAAACAAAGTTCATTGGTAAGATATATTCAAGTTATCAACAGACAACTAATAACCATTGATAATGAAACATTAACTTACTGACGGAATAACAAATTCCGTCGGTAAGTTTACTGACATACATATCTACTCCGTCAGTAACTTTACCGACCCAAGATAGCACAGATTAATCATCGGTATATTCACTGATGGTTACACAAAATTTTCATTTGTAAAACTTTCTATGTTTCGTCGCAAATTATTACCTATGGTCGTTTCTCCAACACCTTTGTTTGTCGGTAAATTTCATCGTTAACTTAGCTTTCTAAAGGAATGTGTAGAAGTTTCGTCGATAATTTCTATCGCTAAGCTTCATTTTGCTTTTAGTGAACTAGCATGGAAAAATAGGACATGATTAGATGTGTCAAAAATGTATCGGATGATGTAGAAAATTGTAGATAAATGTAAATGCTAAGGAGATTGCGTGAACTTGCTAAAAATATGAACAACATAAGATATGTTTGGTTGAGTAACAGTTAGATAAATAAGACTATCATCCAGCTTATGATATAAAGTAGGATCATTAAGAAGCTAACCTTTGTCACATAAATATTTCATATTAGCTACCACTTGGGTTTCAACGAAAGTATTACCTGTCGATTTGACTAACTTAACTAAATTCTAAATGTAATTGTGTTGATTCAAAAAATACCTTGAGATTGATGATGAGCTTCTAACCCTAAGAAGTAAGTGAGTTGTCCAAGTCTTTTATATTGAAAGTAGAGTGCAACAATTTCTAAAGTTCAAAGATGGCCTCTAAATTAGAACTAATGATAGCAATGCCATTCACATAAATAACTATCCCTGTTAATGTCTGTTGCAAAAACAAAGAGGAGACATATTGACTTTGAGTAAATGAAAAACCAAAGAGAGTGGTGCCTATTTCAAGTCATATAAAGGGTGATTTAGTTTGCAAATATTATTAGAAGAGAATGTAGGTATACCATATGGAAGTTTTATATAAAGTTCTTCCTTGCGATCACCATATATTTTTGACATCCTTTTGAAGTAAACTTTATAATTAAGATGCAACAAGTTCTAGGATGGTTTGTAAAGTGGATATCTTAGCTACTAGTGTGTAGGTCTCTTTATAATCTAGGTTATACTTTTGGTTTTTTTCTAAAAACCTCTTACCTATCCTAGTAATGATCTCTAGATCCATTATAATGAAGTTTGATAGAAAAAAACACAAATTTATTGTTAAGAGGTTTAATAGTGGAGGTTACGGTATAATATCCCGAGTCTGGTTTTCTTCAAGTGTAAGAGGTTACATTTCAATAGCTCTCTGCCAACACTTATGCTCCATTGCTTATTTATTAGATAAGGGGAGAGGAATGGAAAATAAGATGGCTACCAAAGATATAGTATTTAGAAAACCATAGTTATGTACGGGATTTACTAACTCGAGAATTTCATTTGAGTATGGCAAGTGCAGTCATGTAAGAGGATTAACAACAAATGATTGATCTTAAAGGGAATCTAGAGGTGCTAAATTCTAATTAATTATGGCTTTAGAATTTCTTTGATACACTAAAAGTGGTTTAGAATTTTTTTGATCCACAACAAAATTAATAAATATAAGTAGTACAAAAAAATGAAAAAGAAAAATGATCATAATGAGTGGGAAAATATATTGATTTTCTAAAAAAAACATTTCTAGAAATTTGAGCACAACATAGATTGGGATCATAATAAAGAAAACTAATAAATGCATATTTGACTATAATTATACAACTATATTTATCATTTATCATTTGATATTTCATAGTTTTGTTATATATTTGGTATTTAATTAACTCTAAATGCATTTTTAGTTTATAATTGCCTTCATAGACCAAAAGGAGAAGATTAGATGAAAAAGTGGTATAAAAGGAAGATTTGAAGCAACTAAGAACCTATAAGATTGTGTATAGTGACAGTGTAAGTCTTTGTCAATATGTGAAGATTAAAGAATTTTAGCTTTTGTAGTGTGGAGTTATATGCCCGTGTATGTTGATATATATAGCCATGTATGTCCCCCATGTAAGTCTCTATATTTGTGGAAAATTGCAAATTTAGGTATTTTTTATTATGCATGATCTCTTACATGCATGTGTGTGTAAGTGACCGTGTGTTAATAAGTTTTATATAGAAAACTTTCAGTACTGCATGTATACAGATTGTAACTTGTAGTACAAAAGGTATCATTCCTATGATGACAAATTAGACATCTAATAACTTAAATAAAACTTTATCTATGGTACTAAAGATTGATTTGAATTAAAATAAATAATTGACATTCAAACAACTAATAAAACAATCAAGTAAATGATTGAGCTGCCAATAAGAATTAATATGATCAAGACTGGAAACTTAGGAACTATTCTATATTTGCTTTATCTCCTCTTATTCTTGTTTATCCAATTATGCTTGATCCTAGATATCCAATTATGCATCTCTCATGAAAACTTATCATGGTTGTGGTCCTTGTGCACAATCGTGACATCCTTCATGCTTCTAACATCTTCTTTATATTTCCTAATTTTTAACACTAAGAAACACATGAAACTCCTTTTGAAATATAAGATTAAGAGCCAATTCTTGCTCTAACATAATTCTAAGTTTATACACATTATAATCATCTAATAAACACTTAAAAACACCCTTAAACACCTATAAAAACTTAATATATTCTACACCTATCAAAGCACTTTAATGAAATTAATATGATGAGATTTAAATTTTTTAGCTATCTATAGGGAAAAAATTTTCACTAAAAGACCCACATAACTAAATTTAGTAATAGTATGAATTTTTATAAGGAGGTACATACAAGTTGAGATATTTGTTTCATTTATAGTTGCTCCAAGTACTTCAACTTACCTTCAGTAGTTCTAATTAAGTTAATTAGTAAGATTTCATATTAGATATGAAATGGTATGACTTTAAAAGAGTTAAAGTTAATGATTTTAGGATGAGATGCTTATTTAAAGCATGCATTATCCAATAATTTCATAACTAAATTAGATAATATAAAGTTATAAGAGCTCCAAAAGATTAGATATAATCTTATAAACCCATTGAATAAATTATTTATTTCGATGAAAACTAATAAGAGAATTGTTTTTAAGATAAGTAGTAGGAGTAAGATGAAGCTTGAAAAGTTTTATTCTCATGGCAATACATCTAAGTGGAACTGATGTCTTTGTTTATACATTTGATGTATTGTTAAAAGGCTATGAGATGTTGAAAGATTCACTTTCATAATAAATTCAAAGAATTGTTTTTAGAGATGATTGTGAAATCATGTCTATAAGAAAGTTACTAAAAGTACAATTGTCCTCTTTAGTGAGACTATATAGAGACATATTATTCATTGAGAATAATAATCATATTTTTAATTATTGAAAATATAATTGTCCAAGTACAAATCTTGTTGACTATGGAAAGTAACAACTTAATTCTGGGAATTAAATCTATAGAGATAGATATGGAATATATTTACCTATTTTAGTTCAAATATGTAGATAATGTACTAAAGGTGTTTAGTTTCTGAGATATTTGATACTTATGAAGTATTAAGATATCCATTATTCTATATGAGTTGATATTTGAGTTTAAGTTTATAAGGATATTAATGTTAAAAGTAAATCTTTGTTAAGTTATATCTTTTTTCAAATAATATTATTTTAAGATTGAAAAGGTTCCAATGTAGCATTAATTACCAATTAAGCCATAATAAAATTTTCATTTAATGAAAATGATTAATTAGATTAAGAATTCCTTTAATAAATTTGGTATAGTTTCTTCCATTATTCAGAAGAAAATTTACTGTGGAATATTAGGCCCATTAGGTATGCAAAAGGAGCTAAGATCGCATCAAAGATCCCAGTATGTATTTAGGAAAATTTTCTTAATTATGGTGATAAATAAGATAAAAATTATAAAATTTATGCAAGTGCTCACTATAGAGAATTTACTGTGGAATATTAGGCCCATTAGGTATGCAAAAGGAGCTAAGATCGCATCAAAGATCCCAGTATGTATTTAGGAAAATTTTCTTAATTATGGTGATAAATAAGATAAAAATTATAAAATTTATGCAAGTGCTCACTATAGAGAATCTTGTAATATTTTCTTATTAAGCCAGTATCCCAATAGTAGCATAATCATCATATGATGATATGGTATAAGATATTTAAATGATTGGCTTATTGTAAATGGGAGATTGAGGGATTATGCCTTATAGCCAAACAATTGGTTGTAATTTAGTGACATAATTATTTAAGTGTACTCTTTATCTTACACATATTTAGATGTATATGATAAAGTTCATGGGATTAAATGTACATTAAAAATAAAATTATGATGGGATCATAATTATAAGATTCATATTATATTAATGTATTATCCCTAAATTATTTCTAATCATTGTTCTATTAAGATTGGATATTAATAGAGCACAAAATACTAACACATATTATTTTTCTTTCTTATAAAGGAGGTAGACAATCTCATAGACTAAATTATGAAGATACTTAAACAAATATGTAGGTGCTTATTAGAGAATAAGTGTTGGACCCCGATCTTTTAGTGAAAATTTAGAAATAATAATTAAAATTAAATGAGTATTTTAGTATATGTATTGTGTTATGGATGTAATTATACTTAAAGGAAATTGATTAGAAAAGAATTGATTGATTTTGATAACTTTGGGTTTTGAATAGATTTGTGTGGGTTATGAAAGTTAAAGTGAATGAGTTGATTGAAATGGGAGTTGAGAATTATGAATTTTGGATATTGAATTGCGATAAGATTATGACTTATTGAAGTGCTAGGTATAGATTTGTGTTGGTTTATACTGGGATTCCGGACAGGAGGTCCGATGAATGGTGTGGATTTGGTTTGGTATATATATATATAAGTGAGTTTTAAAACCCTTTGCAGGTTTGGGTTTGTTAAAATGCAGCCGTTATGCTGCCCAAATTTTGTTTATGGTAGTATATGGATATGTGTGTTAAGTGCCTTTTGGCAAAAGAAAGGACGACTTTTATGAATTAAGTTTTTGATTGAGGTTTTGGAATTGAGAAATTCCATTTTGAAGAAGTGTATGGCTTTGGATAAAGAGGCATTATTTGATTCGCTTCGACACTTTGGTTTTTGTTTTAGTTTTCCGTTTTTCCGGTTGGGGTCCGGTTCCAGAAATAAAATGAATAAGAAAAAGAAAAGAAAAAAAAATTATACAGGTTTCGGATTGGTCTAGTCTTAAGGTTTCCAACGCGATAGATTCCTACGTTTTTTTGTTTTTCGGATGTCAGATCCGCTTTCGTTTTGTCTCCGCTTTATGATGTGATTTCGTTCGTTTTCATTTTCCGCCACTTCGTTTTTGTTTTTGTTTTTGCAAATCCGTTCCTTCGATTCTGCTGTCGATTTTCGCCTTCAGTTGTATTCGCATTTGTTTTGCGATTTGCTTTCGATACGTTCACTTTGTGTTTCGCTTTCATTCCTATCCGATTGTGTTTCCCTTATGTTTTGGCCTCGCTTTGTGAATTGTTCGTATGTTTCTGCCACTTTGTTTTGCGTTTCCATTTTTCGATGTGCTATTCCTTCGCTTTGTTTCCGATCCGTTTTCTGTTTTTTTGGTTGGGGTCCGGTTTCGAGATCGGGTCCCAACAATAAGTTCACTGAGTTAACCTCATATAAAAATTTCATTTGGAGCATTACTTGTATGTTTATAGAAAACTTTCATTATGATGATTATATAAGTGATCCTTTGACTTGAGATTAGTAAAGTATCTCGTATAGGAATTTATATATTTTAATGCTACTTATGACCTATTTTTGTCGTGAGTAGTTCAGTAAGTAGTCATTAATATAACATGAATTGTATGGAAGAAGTTCAGTTATCAATATAAGATTCATCTCCCTAAAGTAACTAAGGAAATGTTTCATTGTTATTAGTTAGTATTGAATTGGAAATTCTTAGCCAAGGTAGAATGATACTTTTTTAAATTTTTTGCATATTTCATTAATAGAATCAATTACTAATGGTAGAGAATTAACATGAATGGACTCAAATAGAGTAGACATTATTTACATAATCTATGTTTAATTAGAACATTTTATGATAAAAGGATTAGATCATATGAAAAAAATCATGTATAAAAAGGTTAGTTAAAACTACTTTAACAATCCTAAATATTTGGGTGATCATAAAGTGTTACAAGATACCAATCTTGATTATGGATATAAATTATTTAATTAGAAAATTAAAGATAAATTTAAATAATTTTTGTTTATCTACTTTTAAATGTGATTTATGATTATAATTTATATCCATTTCTAACATGTTTAAGTACCTAATGGATTATACACAAAGAACGAGTTGAGGAGAGAAAAGGTATTTTAATTAAGTTGGGTTTGATTATAAAATTTGAAAAACTTTATGTTTAAATATAAAATATTTAATAAATAAGGACCAATATGAGATATTGAATCTTCTTTAGACCTAATTGGTATTTAATTAGAATTAATTGTAATTTTAATAAAGGTTTAATTAAAATTAGAATTTATTTCAATTAAATTACTAAAAGGTCTAAGACTTATTATAGATGAGCTTCAGCTCCAAAGGAGCTCGCACTTCTTGCTTAACCCTCTCTACAATGTTGTTGAGTTATTTAACTCATTTTGTGATTACTATTAAATGTCAGACACTTATGCGGCTACTATGGTTGAGATGAGCCAATTTTATAAATGGGTTAAAAGAAATAATAAGAAAAAGATCAAGCTTCACATTGAGGTACAAATTACTATTCATACTTTGTTATGTTTTATATTTTAATCATATTATAGAACTCAAGTTATATTGGTTTTTTGAAAACCAAAATATAAAATTTTGGTTATTTATTTCGCTGCATGCAAGATTAGATCCTGCCTTAATTTTCCAACACAAAATTTGTGTTTGTTAAAAGAAAACATTTGTGTGTGTGTATATATATATATAGAGAGAGAGAGAAGAAACCCTACCTCTATAAGAAATATATAGGAGGAGACCAATCTAAATAAGGAAGAAGAACTAAAAATTAGTTCCTTTAATAGGGTTGACTACCTAAATAGGAAAGTATATAAAATTCATTAACAAATTAGCTGACTAAATCGTAAATCAGGAGCTAAATCTGAATCTTCTAACATTACTTAAAACACAAAACTATGAAAATATTGAATTTATCTTTTACTAATTATTTGCTTTTATTCTCTAAAAGCCAATGACGATTCAATATCTTGTTTTACCAAGTCATTAGAGCAATTCAAATATCTCTCAGGGTTGAGTGTTAAACTAAACAAGAGCTATATGTTTTCTCTAGAGGAAACTCGATTATCAATAGGCATTTGATTCTTTAAACTGATTACACAAAAGATACTCTCCTTACGAAATACTTAGAAATACCATTGGTGTGCTCTAATATCTATTATAAAAACTGTTGAAAGGAAAATGAAAACCTTCCTATTGACTAGTAATAGAGCCAATGATATAAAAAAATGAAATGGAATAAATTTTGTCAATAAAAAGATAAATCATCTTGAGCTTAAATTCAATTATAATAAAAAATAAAATGCTTCTTTATATAAAAATGTGGAGATTGTGCATTAATAAACATTCTTTATGGATTAAATGGATTCACACATATATATTTAAAGCTAAAATCCTACATATAGTTAATCCTAACATTCACACTTATTAGACTCTTAAGCTAATCCTTATCAAAAAGACCACTATGAGAACTATTATAGGACATATGATAGGTAATGGAAATAATGCCTTCTTATAGTATGGTAATTGGAATCCTACTGCGCTGTTGAAAACTTTATGTTCATTACAGCTACTACCAGTGGTCTTAGAGCTCAAATCAAGGTTAAAGTTGCCATTCATAACTACTTTTTGAAGTAGTTAATGTACATGTCTAGATAACTTAATATCAAAACCAATCTTCCTGCTTAATAACCTAATGAAATGGAACCTTAACTTATAGGGTAAGTTCAATAACATTGCTTAGTTTTAAGGAAAAAACTATTCAATTCATTGGTGAAGAATTCTAATTGTTGAGACCCGATCCGAAAACCGGATCCCAACTGACGAAAACGAAAAAACATTGGAAGAATTGAAAGTGAAGTAAACGGAACTAACGAAAACTCTAATCGGATCATATAGCAAAACAAAGCGAATGTAAATCGGAAGCGAATACGAAATCGAAACGAATCGAAGGCGGACAAATCAAAGCAAACAAATCGAAGCAAATCGAATCACTTAAACGAAGCGAACACAAATCCGACATCCGAAAACAATACTTGTTTCAGCGTTGGGAATCCTTAAGACATTCCAAAATCGGTATAACTTTTTTTTTCTTTACTCATAAATCAAACTCATGCAAGGCAATCTAATTTCCTTTTTCTTGGAAATTATCCTCAATCCAATTCTCAAA
>JANVCQ010000230.1:14908121-14930684 GCA_025531925.1 Erythroxylum plowmanianum
TAGCATTGTCTATCTTTAACAAAACATTTAAGGATATTAAATTATAATTTCTATAAACAATTCCAATTTTTATTTACTAAACCTATCACAATCTCTGTATACAGGACCAATTGACCAGACAAATCATTTATAGCGCTATGTCACTGAACTACTCGAGGGTGAAGAATCACTAGCGATGTGTTTAATTCACTCTATGTACGACCATCAAGACAATTAATTAGATGCAGTTCACTATAGGTACGAATCGTCTAGATTCCAGAATGATGAGGCCACACGTTATCAATTTATATAGACCGGATTAAATTAGTTTGTGAATTTTTGACAGGTCTAATGGACTGCAAAGCTGCCATCAACGAATTGTCACCTATTTTTTCATATAAACGAGATTCTGTAATAGATTTCGAGGAAAGTTAAGGTCCTCAATGAATTTAAACTTAAAACATTTTCGGAGATTAGATTTGGTCATCTCCAATTATGGATTGTTTTAATTTATGCATATCAGAATTTCAGCAATCAAGACTCAATCCCTGCTTACACCTGAAACCGAAAGAAAAATTGAAATAAGTTCTTAGTTTTTTTTAATTTATTGCAATTTGTAAAAAGCTTTCTTGAAATATATCTTAATCATGCATTTGTAGCTCCATTGCTTGTACATTAATCATTAAGTAACTCTTACGCTAACCATATATTGTCTTAATACATCTTTTATGAATGAACCATCTATAAGTATAGTACCTATTCTAACCTCTTGATTATATACCTATTCTAACCTCTTGATTATCATCAAAAGTACGATCCTGTATAGGGCATTCGATATGCCAACCATTATGAATAAAAAGTCATTTCGCTCACCTATTCTTAAACTTTGTTAAAGTTGATGTAACACATATTTCTCAACATCTATTTTTGTTAAACGATCTAAGTAGGTTGAGCTTTTGATCATCTTGAAGTTTGGTAAAGCCTTCTTATGACAATTTGAATAAAGTATTAAATCTTGAAAGTTTTCAACAAATATTTGAAATCAGAGTAAGCTATTTCTTTGATGTCAGCTTAACAAGTGGAAATACCTCCAAAACCATCATCAAGGGCAACAATCTTGTCAAAAATTTTCCCGATTAATACTAAATTGTAGAACAGACAATATTTGAATCTCTATCCTTCAATCAAGTGTTCATGAGTGATTTTTGGCTCTAATGCTATAAATGATCAAACTTTAGCATTTTTTGTTCTGATTTTGAAGAAGCCAATAAGATTGAGTTGTACTTAAGTTTTTAACAATTCCTCTATAAAATTAATTAAGGTTAGCAATTTTGCTATCAATTCTAATGTCGCTGACTTTTTTGAGTTCATGTTTGATAGGCTTAACCTTTTGGACACATTTGTGGAAAGAAGGTTATTTAATTTCACTATTTAAACCTTTAACCAAGGCTTCCTCAAATTCTTCACATAAAGTAAGAATATTCTCAAATTTGAAGGGTGAATTCTTAGCTTGTAAACAATTAGATAATCTAACGATAATTAGAGAAGGATAAAAGACATGGGGAGGCTCAAAAGTTGTTCAGGTAAGCGGATACATTTGCAACCAATATAAATTTACAACAACAATATCAAGTTTCTTTTGAATAAGCACTTTTATAACCTGTTTGTTACTTTAAGTGAGGAACTTGCAAACATATCACTCAATGATTAGGTAAAAAGAAGTTACTAAGCTCTTTCATGTGTAGGTTTCATCTATCATTACCTCTAATAGATTCACTAGATTCTAAGTGGGTGTTAATATGATCCAAACCTTGTAAGTGTTGAGACTAATAGCTACAAGATCATACCAAAGAGCCCTCCTTAAAGAGATATTGTTCGGTGCATAACCTTTGACTAGGAAAAAAGGAGAATGTAATCTTAAATTGATCAACTGGTTAATAGCTAGCAGCATATTAATAGAACATTCAGCACAATTTTAAGAAACAAGAATCTTAAGGTTGTTGATGGAAAGGCAATAACCAAACAAGGCACAAAAGCCATCATTATGTTAACCAACATTGATCTTTGGTTTCAAGAAGGCCAAAAATCATAAGTTTATGGAACAAATTAGTCTCTAATAAATAATTTTATATTAGGAAATTTTAAGCCCATAACTTTCTAACCAATTAAAGAGGGCTTACTTACAGGCAAATCTTCTTCTTTTCTATTAGCTTTCATTCTACCTTTAATGGATTAAGAAATTTTCACACATTCTTATGATTTTAGTGTTGGAATTATGCCCATGTCCCAATCATTATATAATAAAATAAATATCTTAATTTTTTGATTATTAATTTTAATTAATAACATGGCAAATGATTTTATTATCATATTACGTTTATTGTTTTTATTCTGATATGATAAGTCCTTGATTAAATTGATACAGTTGTCATCATAATGGAGATTATGATAATGAGAGTCAAGTAAATCTCATTTACTAAGTTACATATATAGATGATGCATATGAAGATATGATCATTGAACTGATCAAACTAAAAATTTCCAATGGTTAATATTACCTATGAACTGTCAAGTGAGATATTCTCATAAGGATTTAAATGTATATTTTTCCTTTGATATGAGATCATGATAGTAATCAATAGGTTACTTACTAAGTTTTGATGTCGGACACCTACTGTATAAAAATACTAGTTGAATGATCATCGAATATAATTAAGTACCTATCTGACTAGTGGTGAGTCAAGATGGGTAATCTGAGCCTTAGTACTTACCCTTGGAGGTCAAATAAAAGCTATAATCCAAGGATTGCAATATAGGTGGCAACCTCGAGTCATTTCACTTAATCAGAACCTAATAGATTGGACTTAAGCTAGCCTATATGTCATGAAATGTAAACTAAATTGGTAAGAAAAAGGGAGTTTTTGTCTTTGGAAATCTTTACTAAATTAAAAAGGAACTATAAGGAAAATGTGTCAAAAGTATTTTTGGATTTTTGGGAATGTAAAAATAGGAAGATAAAAACAATGATCAAATGGTGATAGTATCCTCTTGAAAATGAGCTTGGCTATCATAGTTCGAAATCAATTTTCGATGGGAGTGAAAATCACTAAGCTTCAAATGGTAAAACCTTAAAGAACTCTTTAAGTCCAAAGTCTTAATCAATGAACTCCATTTCTTAAGACCTTGTTAAATGCTCTTAGTGTGTGTAGTGGGTAAGTCAATGCAATAAGTCACTTTAGGATCTCAAATCAACTCATTATCAAGCACAACTATGCAAGATAAAAGAGATTCAACAAGATCACAAATTGACATATATGAGACTTCATATATTAAATCTCTAAGTTCTACATCAACAAATCACAACCACACATTGAATATCCAATACTTGATTAAACTCTAATCAAGAATGTTCAACTACAAATCACAAATCCTAAACATAGGAGTTCATAAATCATAGCTAAACATAGATTAAGCTACTCCCCTTTTAAGCCTATTGAACTCAAGCCTTTACTACATCTTCAAGAGGAAAAGAGATGCCTAGCCACTCATAGCTCCAAGCAACTTCACAACCGAGAAGCAACACGAAGATCCCATGGTAGCAACCGACAGTGGAAAGTGGAAGAAAATGGTACAGGGAGAAGGAGATGGTGTGCTTGAAGATGGAATAAGATGATGGAAGTGTTGATGAATGAATCTTTCTCTCGAAAATGTCGGCTCTCTTTCCACTGCTATCACTTAACCTAAAATAGGTAAGTTTCATGAATCGGATTGATGGATTGGGTTGTACAGTGGGTTATTTTGCCAAAAATGGTATGGGTCATGCCAATTCGAAGGTTTTGCCACGACGAGAAGATGCGTCACCGCAGCGAACTTTTCCCGAAAGGTTTATTAACTTCATTTCTAACTTTCACTGCGGTGCAAACACATCCCTTCGCCTCGGCGAACTTTTCTCTGCGTGAATTCTTCATACTTCGCCGCAGCGAAACATTATCGTCACCACAATGACCTTTCCTGCTGCACTGTTGACTTATTGACTTATCATCCTCAGCCTTCACTCTTTGGCTCTACTTCTTGAGTCTCCTACAATAACCAAATGGTAGTTTGCAGTATCAATTGTTTTAAAAAATTAATTTATTGCAATTACTAATTATTTGTGACAATTTTACTCTCAAACTACAAAAAGTAAGGGCAAGCACTCAAGAGTCAAATTAAGCATAAAATCTGAAAATAAGAGTCAAGAAGTGTAATAAAAACCATGAAAATGTCACCAATTTATATAAGAAACTTGGGTTCAATCAATGGGATTCATCCACTCTAAGTAATGAGTTTGAGTTCTATGTTTTCATTGATCTTAATGGTTGTTTCAAGACCTTAACTAGGATGATTAAATGAGTGAAGAAAAGGAGTTTCCTAAGTCATTCACCAATCATTAATGATCGACATGTAACATAATTAGTTATCTAGCAGGGTTTGACAGTTAAACCATACCCTAGGATAATCTGTAGTTGTAATGATGGAAGGTAATAATACATTATCCTTAACCATTGTAAGGTTGTTACTTGACACTATCCGGTCGTTAAAAAGTATTGTTAGACGCCAATCTTGATTAGTAATTAATTGGATTAATTACTACTGGCTTAGTGATGAACTTATGTGGTCACAAACTTACGAATGTAATATTTCCTGTTTACGATTATGAGATAATTTATTAAATAATCTATATGGCATATTATTATATTTTTTGCTAGCACATAAAATATAATTAATATTAGAAATTCTCTTATATAAAATAAATAAATAAAATAAAATAGTTTTATTTTATTTCATTTATAAATAATAATAATTATTTTATTATTTAAAAAAACATAAACAAATGGCAAAGAAGAAGTTGTAACTTTGCCTTCGGTGGTTATTGTTTTGGTTTCATATTTAACCAAAACAATAACAAAACGTTGTCTTGTGTGTGAAAAGTTTTTCCTTGTTTTGAAAACCAATAGAAGTTGATTGTCTTATGAAGACAAGGGTTAAAAGAAAGATATACTCTTTCATTTTTAGTTAACCAAACATGAGAAGAAAACAAAGAGAAGAGTGATAGTTTTAAAACTCTTTCATATTTCGGTACCGGAAAAATAAACAAAAGAAAAGGTTAGAGAAAAATTGTTTTCTCCGATTCTTGATAAAAGAGTTTTCAAATTTATCCATAGCTATATCAAATATTAAAAGTGGGATGTATTTTTTAATGTGGAGTACATAGAGATTTTATATTTTCGAAGTTTAGTATTAATTAATCCATCACAAATTTCAGATATTTATTTTTGCTTGTTCTTATTATTAATATATTTATTAAACGTAATAGATAAATATAGGAATGCAATTTCTTTTTCATTGTATTTGCGATCTTTCAATTAGTATCGAAACCAATTTTACATAACTTATAAAGAGTAATATATACAGTAAACTTCGAAGAGAGTTCAGTGGATTCTGAAGTAATTGTAACGAATGTCGATCCATTCTCTGATGATGCTTATCGAAGAGAGAAAGATGTTTGTTTAAAATGAAAAACTCATTGAATGCAATTGTCAGACGCAATTGGTACGCATGGTTTATGAAACACTCATTAAATGCAATTGTCAGATGCAACTTACGCATGGTTTAAATGCAAAAGTTTTTTTAAAAAAGATTTTGGTAAAAAGCATTTGGATGGATGATGTGTAACGCTTACTAAGCACCTGTTTGGTTGAGCTTTTGGAAGGTGAAAAAGTACTTTTTTCCACCGTAAAAGCTATTTTAAGAAAAATAAGTATTTGGCCATATAATCCAAAAGCACTTTTTTTATAGAAATGGTTTTTTTAAAAGCTAAAATATAGCTTTTTAAGAAGTTCAAATTTGGAGTTTTTCAAAAAAGCCCCTCATTTTAATTTTTTCGGGTAGACTTTTTTTTTGTCACTTACGTTTATAATATATGCAACATTTACATTTATCGTAGATATTCCGGTTGTATCAAATGTGGCTTGAACGTGGAAGATAATTTTTCCAAATACTGAGTTTTAGAAACTCATTGCCTGCATCTTTTGTGCTTGTGTGTCTTCTGGAAATTTGTGTTTTTGGTGAATGTATATTTTTTCTGGGTTGCGTTTGTGGTGCCGTGTATAAACGTGATTTGGGTGTTGTGTGCATTTGATTGTTGAGGTTGAAAATCAAAAAGCTCTGTGCGTTTTTCAATATGGATTCTGGAAAATGTTTTAGCCCTAGAATTGTTCTGGATTTTTAGAATAATTGTTTGCATTTTTGCTTGAATTATGGTTGATTCTATGTGTTGATGTTGCTCTATCTCGATGAACATCACTAGTGGCTGGCAGTCACCCTCCGTCGTCAAGACCAACAAAAATAGTGGCGAGATCGCCACTGGTCGAAGGCTACAGTCGCCCAGAAATCAGTGGCTGTCGCCCTCGACCAGTGGCAATAGGTGCCCAATTTAGTGGGCGAAACACGCCCATACAAGGAAGCATCAAGCGTGCGCAAATGGGAGTGGACATAAGAGGAAGATGTGATTAAAGAAAACATGGAGCTTCATACGATACTTATTCCTGATCTTTAGAAAGTTCCTGTTGTCTTCTTTAATTTTTCTAATGAACAATAATTTTCAGGTTTCAAACAACCAGTGGCAGCTTGCTGTGGTTATGGAGGACCGCCATTGAATTTCGACAATAGGGTTGCTTGTGGAGAAACCAAGATATTGAATGGGAGCAAAGTTACAGGAAGTCCTTGTGACAATACTGCTGAATACGTAAATTGGGATGGGAACCATTATACAAAAGCAGCTAACAAAGTTATTTCAGAACAAATAATAGCAGAAATTACAATGACATAATCCTCCCAGTAAGAAAAATAAAAGAGCATTCTTTGGGAAGTCAAATCCAAGTTGTAGAGTTTCATGGTGAATTAATAAGTTGAAATATTCAGGCTTTGGTAGGAAATTGGAACTCAATAAAATGGTGCTACCTCTGTTCTTCAAGCCTTTTTCTACTGTGTGCAATTAAGATAATAAGCATGAAAATGCCACCAATTAGACATTTTATTTTTCATTTAACCTCAAACTCAAACACATCTGACTTTATCCACAAATCTTATTATTTGCTATCAAGAAGATAAGTTCCTAATAATTTTTAATTAAAATTGATGATTTTCCAAGGGAACAAATAGATAAAGGAAAAACAATATGTGCTTTTGTGATAATAAACAATTTAAATTTAGAATATAAAAATTAATTGGCTTTGGATCTTTCTCTATCCAAAATAGATAAAAGCACAAGAACACTCCTTTTCTCTTCTAAAATAATTTTTATTATAAAATAAAGTATAATTAAAATTCATAAAAGTGCTTTTTATTTTTATGTTGCCAAACAGTCTACTGTATGAAGCTCTTTCAGAAAATCTGTTTTTTTAATTGACAGCCAAACAATATACTGGCTTCTTAGAAAAATTCTTTTCAAAAAAGCTCTACTGACAAAAGTTCTACTGATATAAACCCATCCAAACAAGCACTAAAGCTTTTCACCGAAAGCTTTTGACATATTTTTATTTTGTGCTAATTGTTATCATAAAACTATTTAAGAAAAATGAAAAAGAAAAAAATATACGTAGGATGGTGAAAGGCCACCTTGTTTTTTTGTTTTGTTTTATATTAAAAGTTTAAAACCAAAATGAAGAGATGACTCTTTCATTTTTCGTACATGTTGGAAATAAATACAAGTTTTTTATACAAATGTTGTTATGAACATGTGATATGATCACTAATATTGTTAAAATTGTTTTAATAATGACCTTTAAAATTATTGAGTTTATTTTGATATAATATGTAATATTTTATCAAAAAGAATTTTCCATCCAAGAAGATAATATTTTTTGTTTATAAGGAATGACCTAATAACCAAGTAACTTGTAGTTCAGGAATAAATAATATTTTCTATTACATATGATGTATGTGTGAGGAAAAATTACTTAATTTTATACTTTTGGCCTAGACTATTTAGGGATTATAATATTAATTAATTATTCATCACTTGGATTAATAAATTAAATTATACTAATAGGAACGACCTGAAAATTAAGGGACTATATAGTATTGAGCCTACTATAAATTTTATATGATCAAATAGAAAATTTATCACTCCTTAATTATGTATGAGTAACAACTTGACAACCAAGGGGCTCATTCATGTTTTAAAGATTTTATATCATTTAGATAAAAGCCCATGTCTTAATGATATATGATTGTATATCACTGCGAAGCATTCTTGACGATAACAAGCTAGCGGGTAACAATTTTGATAATTGGTACCGCAATTTGAGAATTGTTCTCATGCATGAAAAACTTATCGATGTGATCGATAAAACCATGAAGAAAGTGCCTCCTGAGAGAATTGATGATGCTGATGTATTGGATGTATATTTTAAGTACAATGAACAAAGTACTAATGCCAAGTGTATTACTCTGGCAGCAATGAGTTCTGAACTCCAAAGGCAGTATGAAGGTATGAATCCTTCACAAATCATTGAGCATCTTAAGAAGATGTATGGGTTATATAGTAGGATTGCTAGATACTAGTTATCTAACTCCCTATTCATGTCCGAACTGAAGCCCAAATCTCTTGTGAGACCGTATGTTCTTAATATGATTGATCTTATAAAATAACTTGAGAAGTTAAGGTGTTCACTAGGAAAAAAGTTGTCATAAGATTTGATCTTATGGTCTCTTACTGATTTTTTTCACCGTTCATTGTTAACTTTAACATGAACAAGATGGACTATGATCTTCATGAAATGCTCAACTTATTGATCGAGTATGAAAATCAAGTAGCATCGTCTGAGAAGGTGAAAGTGTCAGGGTCTGTGAACCTAGTTGGTAACTCTTCCAAACGTAAGTGGAAGGGCAAGAAAAAGCCTAAGAAAAATCATCTTGCAACTAAGGGTGTTTGGAACAAATCCAAGAATAAGGATAAGAGAGTTGACCAAAAGGATGTTGAATGTTTCTTCTATATAAAGAAAGGACATCAGAAGAGGAACTACCTAGAGTATTTGGCTACTTTGAAAGGCAAGAAACAAGGTGGGACATTTATGAAAAATATTTTCATGATTTCTTTAACTACTATTGATTATACTAAATGGGTATTAGATACTGGTAGTAATTTTAATATCTGCAATATGTTGCAGGGTCTAAGGATCAGTAGGAGATTGAAGAAGGGAAAAGCTAAGCTACAAGTTGGGAATGGAGCAAGTGTTGCTGCCGTAGCTGTAGCAATTATTTCTCTTATTATACCTAAAGGAAAGACTTTATTATTAGAAGATTGTTATTATGTTCCTAAGTTTGTTTTAAACATTGTTTTCAATTCGTCACTAGACAAGCGTGGATTTCATACAATTATTCTTAATATATTTCATAGTGATGAATTATATGTAAGTGGTTATTGACAATATGGGCTTTATGTCTTACCTGAAATAGTTGTTTATCCAATTATGAATGTTTCTGGTCAAAAAAGGAAGAGAGATAATCATGCAAATCAAACTTACCTTTAGCATTGTAGACTTGGTCATATTGGTGAGAAAAGAGTAAACAAGTCACACAAGAAAGGATGCCTTGGTCAATATAATTATGAATCATATGAAACTTGTGAATCTTGTCTTAAAGGCAAAATGATCAAATCTTCTTTTACTGGAACTGAAAAGAGGGCTAGTGAACTTTTAGAACTCATACATACTGATGTATGTGGGCCTATGAAAGTTCAAGACAAAGGTGGATATTCTTATTTTATCACCTTTACTGATGATATGCTATGATATGAATTTGTGTATCTTATGAAACACAAATCTGAATCATTTGAAATGTTCAAAAGATTTCGTAATAAAGTTGAAAAACAAACTAGTAAAAGTATTAAGGTACTAAGATCTGATCATGGCGGTGAGTATCTTAGTGATGGTTTTGTTGATTATCTAAGACAAGATGGAATCTTGTCACAGTGGACTTCTCCAGGAACATCACAACATAATGGTATTTCAGAAAGGAGAAATCAAACCTTATTCGATATGGTGAGATTTATGATGGGGTTCACTAATCTTCCTATCTTCCTATGGGGATATACTTTAGAAGTCGCTGCCTATTTATTAAACAAAATTCTCACTAAAGCAGCCACTAAAACTCCATATGAGATATGGAAAGGACATAAGTCTAACCTAAAATATTTGAAAGTTTAGGGTTACCCAACTTATGTCAAGAGATTGCTAATAGATAAGTTTGAAGCGAGGTCTGACAAATGCAGATTTGTTGGCTATCCCAAAGAAACTATGGGATACTATTTCTATCACCCTTCTGAACACAAAGTCTTTGTGGACAAAAATGAAACTTTTTTAGAAAAGGAGTTCCTTAATGGAGGAAGTCATGGTGTAGAAATATATGTTGATGAAATTCAAGATTCTAAAGAATCAACACAAACTTAAGAGCATCAGATGCATGTTAAGCAACGTTTACTTGATGTCTTGAAATTAACGCATAGGGTACCAACCTCAACCATTGAGGAGAATGGACTAGTTAATGAATCTATCCAAGAACCTGTGCAATAATAAGATCAAGTAGAGGAAGAACCTATTGAACATAAGCCTCTTAGAAGGTCTATTTGGAATCATCGTGCACTAGATAGATTAAACTTAATAGTGCAAGGTGACGAGGATAATCATATTGATGATATCCCACATATTAATGATGAACCTAAGACTTACGAAAAGGCTATGGCAAGTCCAGATCACGAGAAGTGATTTAAGGCTATGGAATCCGAGTTAGAATCCATGATAATCAACAAAATATGGACTTTGGTTGATCCCTCAAAGGATATAAAACTCATAGGATGTAAATGGGTATTTAAGAAAAAAATTGGAGTAGACAGGAAGGTTGAAACCTATAAAGCCCGTCTTATTGCCAAGGGATATAATTAAAAGGAAGGTATTGATTATGATGAAACTTTTTCCCTTGTGGCAATGCTCAAATCTATTCGGATTCTACTTACTATAGCTGCATATTATGATTACAAGATATGAAAAATAGATGTGAAAATAACGTTTCTTAACGAAGATCTCGGGAAAGATGTCTATATGACTCAACCTAAAGGTTTCACATTGCTATCTGCTCCTAATAAAATATGTAAGCTACAAAAATCTATTTATGGATTTAAGCAAGCTTCATGAATAAAGATCCATTTATGGATTGAAGCAAGCTTCATGAAGTTGGAATATTCGCCTCAATATAACAATTGCAAAGTTCGATTTTGTTATATGCGAAGAAGAGCCATGTTTGTACAATAAGGTTAGTGGGAACATAATTTTTTTCCTAGTGCTATATGTAGATGACATATTGCTAATAGGGAATGATGTACCAGCCATGCAAAAGACAAAGATTTGGCTATCTGAATAGTTCTCCATGAAGGATTTGGGAGAAGCAGCATACATTCTTGGAATCAAGATCTATATAGATAGATCAAGGAAGCTGTTAGGGCTCTCCCAATCCATGTACATTGATACTATCTTTAAAAGGTATCACATGAAAAATTCCAGAAAAGATTATCTATCGATAGGCACTAGAATTTCTCTTAGTAGGGAGGATTGTCCTAAAATCTTAGAAGAAAGAGAGCACATAAGTAGGGTCCCATATGCCAATGCAGTGGGAGCTATCATGTATACCATGACATGTACAAGACTTAATATAGCCTACGCGCTAGAAATAGCAAGTAGGTATCAAGGTAATCTAGTTGAGGAACATTGAAAAGTGGTTAAAACCATCCTTAAGTACTTGAGAAGAACTAAGGACCAATTCCTCATATATGGAGATTATGAATTAAAGATAGGCTACACTAATGCTAGCTTTGCATAAGATAAGGATGATAGCAAATCTATCTCTGGTTATATTTTTACCTTGAATGGAGGAGCAGTGAGTTGAAAAAGATCTAAGCAAGCTATTGTAGCTGATTTAATTACTGAAGCAGAATGCATAGCTACATGCGATGCAGCTAAGGAAGCTATTTGGATGAAAAAGTTTTTAACTGAACTTAGTGTGGTTCCTTCAATAAAAGAAGTTGTTCTTTTATTGTGTGACAATACCAATGCTATTACACAAGCTAAGGAACTAAGATCACACCAAATATTTAAACATGTTCTGCGGGATTTTCATTTTATTAGAGAAATTATTGAGCGTGAGGACATTTAAATTCAAAAAGTTGAAGGAAAGGAGAATGTTGCAAATCGCTTCACTAAGGCACTTGGATCAAAGGAGTTTGATAAGCACAAGTGGAAGATAGGATTGAAGTTCATGATTGATTGAGTCTAGGTCAAGTAAGAGATTGTTGGAATTATGCCGATGACTCAATCGTTATGTAATATATTGAACACCTTAGTTTTGTGATTATTAATTTTGATTAATAACATGGCAAATAATTTTATTATCATATTACGTTTATTGTTTTTATTCTGATATGATAGGTCTTTGATTAAATTTATACACTTGCCATCATAATGGAGATTATGATAATGAGAGTCAAGTCTTTATAAGGTTTAATCTAAAAGTGTTATTGATCATAGGATCATCAAATAAGGACTTTAATGATCTGGTTAGATCAATATAGATGTGATAGTATCTATTGAATGGATATTAATAGATCTCATTTACTAAGTTACATATATAGAAGATGCATATGGAGATATGATCATTGAATTGATCAAATTGAGAATTCTCAATAGTTAATATTACCTATAAACTGTCAAGTGGGATATTCTTATAAGAATTTAAATATATTTTTTTCCTTTGACCTAAGATCATCATAGTAATCAATAGGTCACTTATTATGTTTTGAGTCAGACATCTAGTGTGTAAAAATACTAGTTGAATGATCATTTGATATAATTAAGTACCTATTTGATTAGTGGTGAGTCAAGATGGGACTCATCGATTCTAGGTAATGAGTTTGAATTCTATGTTGTCATTGATATTAATGGTTATTTTAAGACCTTGACCAGGGAAATTGAATGAGTGAAGAAAAGGAGTTTCGTAAATCATTCACCAATCATTAATAATCAACATGTAACATAGTTGGTTATCTAATAGGGTTTGACAATTAAACCATACCCTAGGATAACTCAGAGTTGTAATAATGGAAGGTAATAATACATTATCCTTAAACAGGTTCCATCTTTGTAAGGTTGTTACTTCACATTATCCAATCTTGAGGAGTATTGTTAGACGTCAACCTTGATTAGTAATTAATTGGATTAATTACCACTGGCTTAGTGATGAACCTATGTGGTCATATACTTATGAATATAATATTTCCTGTTTATGATTATTTAATTTATTATGAGATAATTTATTAAATAATCTATATGGTATATTATTATACTTTTTGCTAGCACAAAAAAATCTAATTAATATTGGAAATTTTCTTGTATAAAAATAAGCGAATAAAATAAAATAGTTTTATTTTATTTTATTTATAAATAATAATTATTTCATTATTTAAAAATAACAAAAACAAAATGACAAAGAAAACGTCGTGACTTTGCCTTTGGTGGTTATTGTTTTGGCTTTATATTTAACCAAAACAATAACAAAATGTTGCCTTATGTGTGAAAAGTTTTTCCTTGTGTTGAAAACCAATACACGTTGATTGTCTTACGAAGACAAGGGTTAAAAGAAAGATATATTCTTTCATTTTTAGTTAACCAAACGTAAAAAGAAAACAAAGATAAGAGTGATAGTTTTAAAACTCTTTCATTTTTCGGTACTAGAAAAATAAACAAGAGAAAAGATTAAAGAAAACTTGTTTTCTCCTATTTTTGAAGGAAGGGTTCTTAAAATTTATCTATGGTCATATCAATTATTGAAAGCGGGACGTATTTTTCAATGTAGAATATATAGAGATTTTATATTTTCGAAGTTCAATATTGATTAATTTATTACAAATTTTAGGTATTTATTTTTGTTTGTTCTTATTATTAATATGTTTGTTAAACGCAATAGATAAATATAAGATTGCAATTTTTTATTTTTGTTACGTTTGCGATCCTTATTCAGTTCTAATGAAAAGTTGCAATCCCTTTTAAGATTCAAAGAAGCTTAAGGAGAGCTAGAGATATCATCATCTCTTTATCTACTAGTGTGGCTTCTTAGATGGTGAAACATCACTCTCACTATCAACTATCTCAGAAGTCGACTAGGCAATATGTTTCGAGGTTCAAAACTGGGAGCGACAGTATCTTAATCCTTTTGAAGTTTTCTCTTAACCGATTCAACATTATTTGTAGAATTTGGACAAGTTCAACATATCCATGATTAGAAATATTGATTATTAAAAGGATTATATTGTCTTTATCATCCATTTTGCTCACCTTATAACAACTTCCAAAAGTTCACTTTGTATATGGACTTCAAGCATGTCTTGGTCTCTTGAAAGTTGCTATTGTTTCATTTATATATATGAGTTTTCTTATTGCACTAACTAGGTAGCTCAATCCATTAGTGCTTCAATATTCAAGTAACCATAATAAAACAACATTTTGATTTCTTTTATTAAATTTCAAGCCATGTTGTTATTTTTCTACCTATATGTATGATGCCCCGTGACTTTCTTAGTGTTTTTGCGAACAAAAATTAAAAAAAAAAAGATTGAGTTATTGATGTATACATGCTCAAGTCCTTGTTTAATCCATCGTTTAATAAATAAAAAAAGTCAATCAATTGTTTAAGAAGAATCCCACCAAGAAAAGTTGTCATTTTTTCTGCTCCTTTTTGCATTATTTTGATGACAGGATACTATAATTTCTCTATTACTCGTGGAGTATGAAAAGAAGGGGTTTCATCTCCTACAATCTTGGACACGATATCTTACTTAAAGCGCTAATTATTGGTGCCTTGTCATTGGAGAGTCATGAACTCTTACCCAAACCCGTGCCCTTATCCGGATCAAGAAATCAAAGAAGATTACAGGCATAAAACTTCTGAGGGGGATGCAACAAAAAGAGAACAACAGAAATGGAAGAAGAGTTGGTATAGTGGCACTTGAGTAAAGGGCCATACGAAGCCTTGTTCTACTTTTATTATAGAGAAAAGACTAAAACATGCCAAATTATGCGTCAAACAAGTTCCCTAATCTGTCGTGTTTTGAAAACATATGCTGACAAGGATACATCAAGTTTTTATCTGTGGAGTCTTCCCAGATGTAATGATGTTGGACCACGCATAATTTCAGTTTAAATGCGACTGGGGAGCGACAGTACCCTACAGATCCAGACTGCATATATGAGAAGTCCATGAAATGCAGTTAGTTCTTTCTTTTTTTTTTCCCCCCCTGATTAAGCATTTCAGACTTTAAATGGCCATTGCTTGAAATGTACAT
The DNA here is from genome assembly GCA_025531925.1 of Erythroxylum plowmanianum. Classification (NCBI taxonomy): domain Eukaryota; kingdom Viridiplantae; phylum Streptophyta; class Magnoliopsida; order Malpighiales; family Erythroxylaceae; genus Erythroxylum; species Erythroxylum plowmanianum. Next base: position 14,923,531 of record JANVCQ010000230.1, read on the forward strand.
AATCACGACTTACGAAGGATCAAATGAAGCTGATAATCTGTTAAAGGATGTTCTGAAATATTTGCTGGCATACAAAGTGGTAAAAACTGATAAACTGAATTCCGCCTAGATTAATTTTCCAGAATGACACAACAACAAAATGATAGTATCAACTTCATTTGGTTATTTTTAGTTACTCTCCATATCATAGATTAATTCCAGTTAATACATATAATGCAATAAGACAAGTCAGTTTTTCATGTTAATTTAAAGGGGTTTGCTAAAAATAAACTGCGGAGGCATTTGTAACGATAAACAGAAAGAAAAGAACCACCGAAACATAATGTTGGTAGAAACCTTGCAGATTATAACCGGTTTGGCTTAATTTATCAGGATTCATTGGAGAGGAGCCAAAACCGCAAAAACTCTCAAATCACATATAAACATCAAAACCTAGCAGAACCCCTTTCATGCCAATTTGCGTTAGCCTCTGGGATCTGGCAGTGACCCAGGAAAAAAAAAAAGGCTCTGAATATACAACGTTTTCATATCACTGCCGTACCAACAACTATGCCTTACAATGGCCATCCTTTCCAACTTTTAGAAATCAATGTCATATCTGCTCAGGACCTGGCTCCTGTGTCCAAGTCCATGCGCACCTATGCTGTTGTTTGGGTCCATCAAGAACGAAAGCTGACAACTAAGGTGGATCAACATGGTCACATCAACCCACAATGGAATGAAAAGTTCGTGTTTCGTGTTGATGACACATTCTTGCACGCTGAAACGTCCGCCATCATGATTGAAATCTTCGCGGCTGCTTGGTTGCGCGATGTTCAGATAGGTTCTGTCCGCGTTCTTATCAGCAATTTGTTTCCTTCTCATAACAACAACTCCAAGATGCACTTCGTTGCGCTTCAGGTTCGTCGACCATCAGGCAGGCCTCAAGGTATCCTAAACATGGGCGTGCAGATTCTGGACAACACAATGCGTAGCATGCCTCTGTTAACAGAACTTAGCGCGTCTGCAATAGGATTCAATGAGCTTATAGATGCGAAAACGAATAACAAACAGAGCATAGAGGAGAAGACATCGCAGTTGCGTCGGTCCAAGAGTGACAGATCTGAAATCACCACACAAACTGACGACTTTGGCGTGAAGAGTCGTGGTGGGGCAGGGTCTTCAGTTGTTGGTGGCGGATCGTTGATTAGTTCTGCATTGAAATCCAATCACAAAGAGAAGAATATTGGAAATGGAGGGAATGGTAATGGCAGCATGGTCAATGGATCTCTTTGCTCCGACGTGGGGCCTTCAGCTTCGGTGGTGGCAGCAGCAATTGCGAAAGGGTTGATAAAAACACCAGGAAACACAGCTGCGAACAATGCAGAGGGTGCAGGGAGCTCAATACTTGACGACTGGACAGAAAATGATAGTGTGGAAGGATTAAGGACGAAACTAGAGAGATGGAGAGCTGAGCTTCCCTCAGTTTACGATAGGGATAATAGTCAGGAGCAATCGAGGTCGAACAGGCGGAGCCAGCAGAGGCGGAAGTCAGACGGTGGAGGGCTGTTTTCGTGCTTCGGTAATGCTTTCGGGTGCGAAATTTCAATAACTTGTGGTAGAGGTAGGAACAAGAAAAAATATGGGAAAGTATATCGTCTTGGCTCTGTTAACAGTCAATCGTATTTGTAAAGCTAACAAAAAAGGAGGCTAATGCTGTAACTATAATTGGTTGGTTGGTGTATCATCGAGGACAAATATTGTTTTATTTCTTTCATCCTTTTTATATAAATCACCATGTTTTTAACTTTACTTGTAAATTGAAGTAGGCCACCAATATTGTGATGCATGGTCCTTTACCATGAACTTATCAGCTTCCATTGTCCAATCACATACGATTGCCACCTTGTTTTGTTTCCATTGTCCAATCACATACGATTGCCACCTTGTTTTGTTTCCATTATCCGATTCCAATCTACTATTTTATCTCTATTCTTATTCATACGAGCGTTGCAATGACTAGATAAATATAGCAAGATGGTAATTCAATTTGAAAGAGATAAAGCACATAAAAATATTATTAACAATGAAAAGAAGAGTTATAATACAAAACACTTTCTAAGTTACAAATATTGATTTATATAGCTTAGAGCTTGTAAAATTAGAATTCTCACAAGTTACATGCTTGATACTTAAACTTGTTTCTTGATACATGAAAGCTCGACATGTATACCATAAGGCTAATCGAGCTGCGGATTAGCTAGCTACCTACGCCAATTCTCTTGAACTTGGCGTTCATTTGTTCCAAAACCCGCCTGTGAGTTGTTTGTCTATCATACTAAAAGATATTTTGAGGGTGTCTTTTTCCCGACTAGTAAATAAAGATTTCGTGTATCTCTCTTATGATAAAAAAATAATTATAACAATACATCTCAATTGGTTATAATTACCGCATATTCTAATTTTTACTTTATACCATAAATTGTTTATCTTTATCTAGATATTTGTAAATATTCAAAATTTCCTAATGTCAATAATATCTAAATATTGTGAGCAATTTCTAGATTATTCCATTTAAATAATATATAACGATCTCTCACTTAAAGATTTGATAGAAATTCAACCAATCTTTAAACCACAATGTCAGTGTGATGTTATTTATATCTTTATCAAGCGAGCCAAACAAACATATCATTGTTGAATGCTTTTATCATTAAATCCATTATTGTCGTTGATATAAACTTTTTGCATATCCACAATTTATTCCTCTACTTTCTTTTGAACAAAGTAGTGCGAGAAAGTAGTGCGAGATAAGGTGGCAACCACCGTTGATCATAGCTCGATCTAATCTTCGTCTTTGTCTCAGTGGCTTTTCATTTACAATTGGCTGTCGCATAGCTTTCTCTACTCTTGCTTGGGCTCGTTCATTGCATCCCCCGATTCGGAGGGCTCCTTGGCTAAACGTGGAAGGACGAGAAAGCGGGAGGACGTAACGCCGATCAACTTGTCGATGTCCTATAGCGCTGCCGTTACAGGAGGACCATCCAAGGATACCCCAAACACCACCACACCATGGCTAGTAGATAAACCCATTGAACTCGAGGAGGGGGACATCACTTCGATTTCCTATGAATTTGGTGGAGGACTGACGCTGTCCACTTCCTTCAAGGACAAGTTGGATCAACAATGGAGTTTTACCGTGGTTGTCAAGCTCCTGTGAAGATGGATTGGTTTCCAAGCGCTGAGCTCGTGCCTGCACACACTCTGGAAACCGACTGGACCACTCAAAGTTGTGAACCTCGACCACGACTTTTATCTGGTTTGTTTCAAAGAGGAGGTTGACTTTCTTCACGCCTTAGCAGATAGCCCTTGGATGATTTTTGGCCAGGCTCTATCGATGCAACGATGGGAATCCAACTTCCACCCGAAGCATGGCCAGATTACCCATGCAGTTACGTGGATACGCATACCGGAGCTCCCTATTGCACGATATCACCTAGATATTCTAACAACTCTTGGAAATGTAGTCGGAAGGATGATGAAAATTGATGAATCTAAGCTGTTAGCTCATCGAGGACGCTACGCCCGTCTTGCGGTGGAAATCGACTTGAAGCAGCCATTGAAGACGGCGGTCAACCTCAACGGGAAAATGTTACAGGTTGTTTATGAAGGTCTTCCCCAACTTTGTTACCACTGTGGCATCCTGGGGCATGACCTCCTCGCCTGTCCGTCACGTCTTCTCCCTGTCGTGCCTAAGTCCTCCCCCCTGAACGCAACCACGGGCAGAGGGAGAACAACACTTGGCTACAAAAGCACGCCGCACCGTGCCCTCTCTGGCTCCGGGTGACACATCCATCGGCTAAGGCCCATGGGTGTACGTCCCGCGACGCTCGAGCCTAGCGAATCCATGCCCATCTCCCCAACAACACTTTTATTCAAGCCGCAAACCAACGTCGTCTCACCAGGCAGGCTCGCGATTTATGGCGCTAGAAGGATCGGACGTGATGGGGACAGCGCCAGCTCCAACGGCCATAAATCTCCAACAGTCCGAGCGAATAGGCCAAGGCCACCAGCTGCCTTTAAACCAGGCTGTTGGACCAACACAGAACCCCAACTCTGGTCTTCTCTTCAAGGCCCAAGGACTCTCACACAATAAAAAGAAAGGGCCTAGGAGTTCTAATGCCAGCACAATCCAGTCTACTCGAGGCGAGAGCTCTCGGGCCAGCTCACAACCAGAACAAACTTCAACCCCTTCCACCCAGATCCAGTTGCAACCTACCTGAGCTGCTAAACACGTGGCTATTGAGATTCCCACGCATATGGAAATAATATGTGGAAGCCCATTTATGGAGGCCTACAAAGATCCTGGTGCGGATAACATGCAAATTATGAATGGTGTGGAGGGGCCGGGGGCTCCAACCAAGCCGAGGAACCTCACAACATGTACGGAATCCCCCGATATACCCAAAGGACTCCCTCCCATAGCTTCCCAAGTATAGCATAATACAACTGAGATGCAGGCCCAGCCATCGTCAGAAGCAAGAACTCCGGACGCTCCTATGGGAGGTACCTAATTTTTAGACGTCTGTTTATGTCGATTCCTTTTTGGAATTGCCAAGGGGCGGGGGGCACCCGCTTCCTTATGATTCTGCATAATTACCTTCGTAGTTATAAACTCGAGATCCTCCTTTTGCTGGAAACCTGCATTAGTGGACCCCGAGCCTAGGCAGTCAATAGGACGTTGGGTTTCGACTACTCGTTCTAAGTCGAAGCCTTAGGCTTTTCTGGGGGGGATATGGATATTATGGAAGGCGGAATACTGTATATCTATAAATTTCACCCACCGTCAATTCATACATACCACTATCGATACTGGCCACACTTCCTTTGCTTTTACTGCGGTGTATGCCAGTTCTCAAGTTGCTACCCAAAGGCACCTCTGGCCAGCGCTAAAGGGACTTGGGAGATCTATCAAAATTCTCTGGCTTATCGGCGGAGACTTCAATGCCAAACTGGAGCTCAATGATAAATAGGGTGGATCCAGATCAACGAGAATTGTGAACAATCACTTTCAAAGTTGGGTTCAAGCCTATAATCTGCATGTCCTGGGCTATATTGGCTCCAAATTTACTTGGAAACAAGGATTGGTCCAAGCAAGGCTAGATTGGGTTTTTGGGCGACCGAGTGGCTACACATCTTCCCGAACACGACCAATCTTCATCTTCCTTTTCTAGGTTCAGACCATCGTCCTATATGCACACAATTTCTTCAGGGGGCATGCCCCCTCGTTACGTGCCTCTACTTTTCGCTTTCACAATGCTTGGCTCACTCACCCCGATTTTGACAAAGTCATAGCGGCTCATTAGAATCCGACCGAGGAGTCTGTCAATAAGAATCTTGCTAACTTGGCCCTCCACCTTCAATGATGGAATTATTTGGACTTTGGGAATATATTCTATCGGAAGCAATGCCTATTAGCTAGATTACAGGGTATCCAACGAGCCATAACTCTTGATTCTAGGGAGGACTTGTTAGCTTTGGAGGACATGTTGAGCGGGGATCTACTGTAGGTGTTAAGTGAAGAGGAGATTTTTTGGCATTAGAAGGCACGCTGTGAGTGGATATCGCAGGGTGATCGTAATACTAAATATTACCACACCCTGACTAAGTCCAAACATCATAAACTGAGGATAGTGAGTCTCCAGGACACTCAGGGGAATGTGGTCATAGACCCAGATCAATTAAGCCAGTTAGCTAGAGAGTATTTTGCACAGCTCTACACTCAAGCTCCAACATCTAGAAACGAATTCCTGCTTTTTGGTACCTTCCCTGCTCTCTCTTCGAACAGTACTCGGGATCTGTCCCGACCGATCCACCCCACGGAAGTTAAAAATGCCATTTTTGGAATGAACCTAAATAAAGCCCCTGGGATCGATGGGTACAATGTCCTTTTTCATCAAAAGCAATGGGGGAGGATTGGCCCCCGAGTGACTGAGTATATTCAAGCGATATTTAGCCAAGACAAATGGGAACCGGAGCTCAATCAAACCATCCTGGTCCTTATCCCCAAAACTCCCTCCCCGTCTAATATCACCTTATTCAGACCGATAAGCCTTTGCAATGTGTCCTACAAAATTCTCTCCAAAGTCATCATTAATCGTTTTAAGCAACACCTCGATTACTTAGTTCAGGAAAATCAATGTAGTTTCATCCCAAGTCGTCACAGCACGGACAATATTATCATCACCCAGGAAGCCATCCACTCGATGAGAAAGAAGACCGGATAGACTGGGTATTTTGCGATCAAAGTGGATCTGGAGAAAGCCTATGACCGGATTCGATGGGTTTTTATCCAGAATACTTTAGCTGGTATTGGAATTCTGGATCCTCTGATCGAGGTCATTATGAATTGTGTGTCGACGGTCTCTATGCAGGTGGCTTGGCAGGGCACATTATTGGAACCCTTCACCCCTACTTGCGGGATCAGACAGGGTGATCCTCTATCGCCGTACCTGTTTGTTCTTTTCATGGAACGACTAGGCTATCTCACTTCTAAGGAAGTGGACCAAGGTAATTGGCATCCACTTAATTTAAGTCCTACTGGTCCACCCTTATCTCACCTATTCTTTACGAATTACCTAGTCTTGTTCACAGAAGCTACTGACTCTCAGACTTCCGTTGTAGCCCGTACTCTTAAGGTGTTCTGCAAGTCTTCGGGGTGGAGGGTTAACCGGACCAAAATGAAGATTTTTTTCTCCAATAATGTTCCTACGGCCACGACGCGACGCCTCAGTCACAATTTATCCATTTTTAGCACGAACAATCTGGGTACATACCTTGGCATGCCCTTATTGCATGAGCGGTCCAAGCGTCATATATATCAATATATTATAGACCATGCTCGATAGAAACTAACAGGCTGGCAGGCCAAAAACTTGTCATTAGTAGGGTGAGTCACCCTAACCCAGTCAGTGATCTCAACACTCCCCATTTTTATGATGCAAATAGTTAGGCTTCCGAGGGGACTCTGTAGCACTCCCTTACCGCAGAGTACACACCGAGACGCCCGCAGGTCATTCCGGTACATATCCTACGATAAGGGCGAGCTACGAACGATCACTATTTCACTTCACATGGCATCATAATAAAACATCAATATAAAATCACGAACTTTT
>JANVCQ010000230.1:14950070-14967076 GCA_025531925.1 Erythroxylum plowmanianum
GGCGGAATAAGTCCATCTTTGATGCTGACTTCTCTTGGCCTTTGTCTCCTAATATTCTCATTTTATCTTTTGCAGGTCAGATCCTCCAGGATTCCCAATGGGCCAGTCAGGCTGCTACGGGCCCGCGTCCTCAGCGCCAGCAACTCGTTAGTTGGTCCAAACCGCCTCCCGGTTGAGTCAAACTAAACACAGACGGCGCCTGCAATAGCTCCTCGGCTTCAGCTGGTGGCATTTTCCGTGATAGTGAGGGCCTCTGGCTTGGCGATTTTTCCCAGCACCTCGGGTGGTGTGATCCCGTGTCGGCTGAGCTCTAGAACGTTTATATTGGACTTACGTTAGCCTGGGATCGGGGCTTCCGCCGCGTAGAGCTCGAGCTGGATTCTCTCGCGGTGCACCTTCTCTTCTCTTCCGTGGATCGTCGTTCCCAGGCCCTCAACCCCATTGCCTTGGGAATTCATGAGCTTCTCACCCGAAATTAGACTGTTACACATTGGCACGTTTACCGAGAAGGCAACAGATGCGCTGACTGGCTAGCTACTCATGTCGATTCTACTTCAATCGATCTCACCATATTTGATAATATCCCTGTTGGGTGCCAATGCCTCCTTACCGAGGATTTATCAGGAATTTGTTTTTCCCGTTATGTAATTTTCTTATTATTTTCCATTCATTAAAAAAAAAAAAAACACTTTAGATCAGGAAGAATAGAGCCTACGGAGCAGCAGGTTTGGGGTGTAGGCATAATACTCTATAAATGACTGGTCAATTTCGGTGGCAACTTGCAAGGTAGGTAAACGTAGTAAAGAAAGGAAGGAACAGTGACTGTGATGTCTGCATTTTACACGTTGTATAAGGAAAGTCTATATGGCTCCCAAGTCCCACCTTTCACACAGAAGAAAATGCCAACCCAACCCGACCCCTCACAACCACTGCTCTGAAATCCCAAGAAAAGGAAGTATATAACTAATTCCCAAGCTTACAAGTAACACCATCTTCAACCACTTTACTCTCCCACCAACGTTCATTAAACAATAATGTTGAATTAAAGGTGCTTGCTTTACTTTTTCTTCTCTCAACAAGCTGATGAAAAGGAGTGTTGAGAGAGGTGGAGAGACAGAGAGAGAGAGTTTACCTTTCTCTATTGCTATTGTCTTTTGCTATTAAGAGAGGCTAAAGATCGAAACTCCTGCGGAAATAGTTTCTGGGTTTTGGCGGGTTTTGGACAGCGGAAGTGTTTGGTTATCAGAAAAATCGAAAGCAAAATGTTTGCGTGCGAGTGGTTTTGCTGCAATCAAGCCCCTGACTTGAACTTGCCTGAGCTTGACCGAGAACCCTTCTCTTTGCCTTCACCTCTTCCTAGTTGGCCTCCAGGTGTGTTTGTCTTCTTTTTTTACTTACAATATTTGGTATTCATTTTCTGGGTAGTTCAAAATTATGATTCTTTTGCCTTATTTCTGAGTTTAATATGGCCTAGGATTCTTGTTGGAGCTCAAACTCTTTTATCTTGTCTCGAAACACGGTCACAATGATTTATATGGTCCTTGAGACATTTTTATTGTCATTTCTTGTTTGCTGTTTAGGAAATTCATTATTAGAATTAGTCCATGAATATTACATGAATGATGCACTATTTTGATTGGCTTGTCTTTTATATTATCATGTTTCCACTAGCATTAGTTGATCAGTTTACTTAGGAGTATTAGCTCTTGTGTCTTCAGGTGAGGGATTTGCTACTGGAAGAATAAACCTAGGAGATGTAGAAGTAATCCAAGTTACCCAATTTGAAATTGTTTGGAGCTGCAAACTATCGCAAGGCAAAACAGAAGTGGTCACATTCTATAGACCTGTTGGGTTCCCTGATGGATTTTATTGCCTAGGTTACTACTGTCAGCCAAACAGCCAACCTCTGAGAGGGTATGTTCTTGTGGCTCGTGATACAATTGCCAGCAAGCCTGCAGATGACTCTGTTCAGGACTTGAAATCAGATTCTCCGGCTCTGACAAAACCCCTTAATTACACAATGATTTGGAGTACAGATTCACACTATGAAGGGAGTGGATATTTTTGGCGGCCAAACCCCGCTAGAGGTTATAAGGCCATGGGCATAGTGGTGACTAACTGTCCAGAAGAGCCTGATATAGATCATGTTCGATGTGTTCGAGCTGATCTGACTGAAAGATGTGAAACTTCTGATCTGATAACTTCAGTGGATCCAAAATCTACTAAACGCCCTTTTCAGGTGTGGAACACAAAACCTTGCAGGACAGGAATGTATGCTAAAGGTGTTCCTGTGGGTACTTTCTATTGCAGCAATGATTTGAGTTCTGAAGAAGCATTACTAGATACTGCATGTTTGAAGAATCTTGACAACAATCTGCGAGCAATGCCTAATCTAGACCAGATTCATACCTTGATAAAGCAATATGGCCCTACTGTATACTTCCATCCAGATGAAGTTTACATGCCCTCCTCAGTGCAATGGTTCTTCAAAAATGGAGCACTTTTATATGAAGATGGCAAGCAGCAGGGTGAACCAATCAATTATATGGGCTCAAACTTGCCCAGTGGAGGGGAAAGTGATGGGGAATATTGGATAGATTTGCCAACAAGTGATGATGCAAGAAATTTTGTGAAAAGAGGACACTTAGAAAGCGCTGAGCTATATGTTCACATAAAACCAGCTCTTGGAGGAACTTTTACTGATATGGCTATGTGGGTTTTCTGTCCCTTTAATGGACCGGCCACGGTTAAAGTTGGGATAATGAGTATACAAATGGCCAAGATAGGGCAACATGTGGGTGATTGGGAGCATTTCACCCTACGTGTTAGCAATTTCACAGGAGAACTGTGGCAAGTCTTCTTCTCTCAGCATAGTGGTGGTAAATGGGTGGATGCTTCAGAATTGGAGTTCATTGAAGGTAATAGGCCAATTGTTTATTCATCAAAAAACGGGCATGCTAGTTTCCCACATGCTGGTACTTACCTTCAAGGGTCAACAAAGCTAGGAGTTGGTGTGAGAAATGATACTGCTCGAAGTAAATATTATGTGGACTCAAGCACCAAGTGTCAGCTTATTGCTGCTGAGCATCTTGGAGATGGAATTGTGACAGAACCCTGTTGGTTGCAATATATGAGAGAATGGGGTCCTACTACTGTGTATGATGGGCGTGCTGAAATAGAGAAGATAATTGGTCATCTTCCATTTTTTGTTCGATTTTCGTTGGAGAATATCTTTGACTTGTTTCCAACGGAGCTTTATGGTGAGGAGGGGCCTACTGGACCAAAGGAAAAAGATAATTGGATTGGGGATGAGATATGCTAGCATTCACACGTAATTGTCTGTGTTATGATTTTTCCTTTTGCTGCTTTTGATATGAAGGTATACATATGCCAGCTTGTCGGTTATGCTACAACCAAACTACAGTGCGCAGTAGCAAAGAGTGATAAAACAGTAACGCCAGCTTCATTGGGAATTCGCAACCTTCATTGGGAATGGGTTGCGAATTGCTTGCAGTGGGGTGAAGTTCTGGTTGTTAAGTGACCATTTTATATATTCACTAACATACACCTTTTCAAGTGAAAGCCCTTTGGGCTTTGAATTTATACAGGCTCAATCAATCTTGTGCTGAATAACAGGTGAGTGGTAGGATTTGAATTCACGACTACCTGGTCAGAAAGATTTTGATATCGTATTAACTGACTGTTTTGTCACAGTAGCTTATATAATAGTTGAGGTCAACTAAATTGGTTTTATATATTCACTAACACCGGTGTGGTTTATGTTTGTTGATGGCAGAATGATGGCTATTGTATAAATAGATTTTACGAATAGCAAGATTTTGATGGTGCAACCGTTGGGAAAAATGTACAATCATGCATTAGTTGGCATTGCAGAGCTGGTGATGGTTAAATTGATAAGATTGCTGTCACCAGCACATGTTGCAATCAACCATGTATTTTCATTGCTAAATTAATGAATACGGAGGAACATGTTTTAGTGGTTTGTGCTTCTGCAAACGCATAATTGCTTTTTACAGCCATGTTATCCAAGACGTAGCTTGTTAGCGAGCCAATTCATGTCAAGGTCGTACTTGAGCCAGTTATTAGTGAAGACAAATAACTAAAAATATAGGAATACATGGTTTTTATGTATGGCATTTTACAAAATTTCTAAAGTAACCTTCATTATGTGTTCTTCAATCATGTTCTAACTAGTTTCTTTTTTTGGTTATCATAATACAACTTGCCTTATTCTTAAGTTAACAAGAATATTTTTTAATCATTATAATTCACAAATTTCTTGTTCCATAAATTTAAATTATGTTTATGCACTTTTCCTAAACTTACAATATATTTCCTATTTCTCCACATTATAAAATTGTCAACAAATATTTTCACGTAGACCTTCTGCCAACTTGTGATTTTGCATATTCAACTTCATAATATGCATAAAGAAAAGAACTAAGACATTGAAAAAATTCTCTCTTTCCATGTACTTCCTCTAAAATAATCAATAACTTTATAAGATACATTCATGTTCATACTCATTTTTATTCCAACTTTTAACTACTCTTATATAAATACTTTATATTATAATTTTTTAAATAATTTTATTATCATATAATATTAGTTCAATTGTACATTTAATTTCACACCTTTGGTTTTAATTTTTTTTATTTTTTATAGACATATTTTTTCAAATCTAATTCAAATTTTGATTATAGTTAAAGTGCATTCATTTAATTTTAATTACGCCTAATCCCATTTATTTAACTTTAGGTGCACCTAATTGATCAATTTATTTTAGTTTGAATTTAATCAAAAATTAATAGTATTTTCTTAAATTTTATCTATTTCAATTTGATTGAATTTTATCATAGCCAATTTATGTCAAAATCTTATTGCTATAGTCTTAATTAAGTTTCTTCAATGTCAAAAATTTTAATTATTTTAACTAACATCTAATTAGAGATAATTGTTTGTAATCAAAACTAATTAGTTTTAGTTGTAACTAGTTGAATTTAATTTTAAAAATAATTATATTTTACATAATAATTTTATATTAAATAATTTTCTATATTCTCTTATTTTATTTTGTTAAAAAAAGGTGCAAAATACGGAAAGGACAAAAATTTGCTAATTAACTTCTATAAGAAGATTCATTAAAATTACCAAAGATTGATGAAACTGTCAAGGAATCCCCCAAAAGGGCTAATGACGCTACCCTGATGTTTGAATAAGTGGTATCTATAAAGGAACTTATTACTAGCAATATTAATACTGAACAATTCAATATTACCTATTTGGTTGAGCAAGTGGTATTTCTGGATGGGCTTACTTATGACATTGTTAATATCGAAGGGAACTCGTAATATCTAGAGGGAAATGCACCACAATATGCTAATAATAATGAAAGTCATGTCGTTCAGTTAAAGAGATTAAAGTGAAGTCATCAATTCAACCATTCGCGTGGTTCGCTAATGGATCTTGAGTTTGATTCTTCCTTGCAGACTTTGTGGCACCATACGCTTAAGGAAGGCACTCTAAGGAAAGATCTATCTTACTTTCCAACAATTAAAATATAGTTATGTATGGGTCTCCTGTGTCACCTTGACCCAAGGTAGAGTTGTGAAGGTTATTCATTTGGTTAGAATTTCTTTTTCACGTGGGTCCACTTTGATCAGACTTTTCAGTAGATCATACTCCAACTTGTCCTACACATCCTCCAGAAATGAAATTAAAGTTTTTTTCGAGATTTTGATAGTAGGAATTATTCAACAAGTCAGGATCAGATGAAACTACTTGTTGAAAGCAAGTAGAGCAATTCCCCTTCTTCCATGAGGGCCAACTTGGGAACTTATGCTTCACGATAGAGAAATGAATGTGTAGACTAAGCAAAGGAAAAGCCCTTTTGTGCTCTTGTGCTTTTCTTATGAGACCAAAAATTCACGACTTTCTTTACAATCGTTGGTGGCTAATTAGTTTCTGTTACAGCTTGCTCCAATGTAACATCCCATCACCTGTGGGAGGCTAGAATATGAGTGATTAATGAGAGCTTAGAAATGTATTTTTCATACTCATGCATAATATGACATACAATTACACGTGAATAGTGAAGGTTTTGCACATGAAAATAATTGTGCATGCATTCATGAATGATTCCAGGTATAATTGGATTGAGTTGAGAATTTTGAGAATTTTGAATTTTATTTATATGGGAAAATTTATTGATTAGTGGAATTGTTGTAATTTTTGAATTTTGGTGAATGTAGGAATAATTTTGGAAATTATGAATTTTAGGGAAAATAGGAAAAAGGAATCAAAAGAATATTGGCAATAATTGGATTGTAAAGATGAGAGTTGAAGAAATTAATTCAAAAGGAACTTGGTTAGAGCTTAGACATTAGGAAAGTGACAAGTGTCACTAACTTAGTTGAGAGGCTTTGGTAAATTGTTAAAAGTAAGTTATAGTTATTTGAGAGTTAAAAAGGGACTTTTGGGCTCATTAAGGGTAGAAATGGAAGAAAAAAATGTAGTCTTGCTTTTTAAGAAGGGGGAACATGAATTGAGAGAGAGAAAGAGAGGTTAAGAAAGAAAAAGAAGTGAATTTCGGTTGTTGAGAGAAAAGAGAAGAGTTAAGCTAGGGTTTCAGCACTTCTTAGTCTTGAGAGAGATTTTGAAGTGGGTCAAGAAGAGAAAAAGAAAAAGGGAGAGAAGAGCTTCAAATTGAGTTAAAGATCTCTTCATTTGGTGAGGAATCAAGGTAAGATCATTTGAATTTTTTGAAATTTTTGGAAGAGTTTTAGACCATGGAGTTAGGAAATACATGAATTTAAGTATTCTAGAACCAATTTTTGTGATTGGGCGTTGTGGGATTTTTCTATTTGAAAACCCTATTGAATTGAAGTTTGAGAGTTGAATGAAGTCAAATTGGTAGCTGAATGGTTATAATCAGCATTTTCCAAATTTGCATAGTGCAAAATTTTAAGTCTTCCTTAAGGGTAAATTTCGTGTTCTGACTTTAGGAAAATTTTGGTTTAATTTAGGCTAAATTAGACAAAGTTGTCTTCTAAAAAGTTGTAGTTTATCCTTCTAACTTTCCAACGGTATATAATATGAAAATTTTGGACAGAGGAGTTGAAAGTTATGGTCTTTATAAGTGGAGATGCTCAGGAGTGTAATCTGCTTCGTCTTATGAGTCGCTTCATCTTAAGTTAACTCTGCTTCGTCTTAAGAATCGCTTTCTCTTAAGTTGAGTCTGCGTCGTCTTAAGAGTTACTTCGTCTTAAGTTGACTTTACTTCGTCTTATGAGTTGCTTCGTCTTAGGTTGACTTCTACTTTATCTTATGTTGACCTTCTACTTCGTCTTAGATTGACTTTTGCTTCATCTTAAGTTGACCATCTGCTTCATCTTAGATTAACTTCTGCTTTGTCTTAAGTTGACCATCTGCTTCGTCTTAAGTTAACTTCTGTTTCATCTTAAGTTGACCATCTACTTCTTCTTAGGTTGACATTCTGCTTCATCTTATGTTGACTAAAACTTCTTTTAGTTCAATTTTGACTCCTTATATGATAGAATTTGTCTTCTATGTATTTATAAAAATTGTATATCTCAAAGTCCTCTTCAAAATCATCCAAAGAACACCTTGATCTGATACCTATAGAGAAGGTTATGCTTGTTGGCCCGAAATAGGTTTGATATGATTAAAGACAGAACCTTGCTTGATTCTTTCAACCATAATTTTGTTATCCAACCTCCAAATGCAGTTATTCTTAGACCAATATATCCCTAACACATATTTCTATCTCTCCATGAAAATTGGTAGCATTATGAATTTATTTGGAAAAGTTTGGTTGAAAGAGAATGAGGGAATCCTTTGGAATATTATGAACTGGTGTGATTTCACCGAACATGTTTGGCTATTTCAGTTATACCTGGATCTGTAGGATTTTAAATGAGATGATTTTTGATTTGGAGTAAACTAGAGATATAGGCTTACAAATTATCTAAAGAAGTCAAATTTTGATTCAGTCTCGAACATGCCTAATTTTTGGAAGGGAGATGTGTATAGTATATTGTTTTGGATAAGAGTAATCCGGAAATGTTTAAGGCATATCTTCCAAATTACTGAACCAAATTCAGTGATTTTGATGTCAATAGAAACATAAGACATAGAGGAACACTTTTATAGAAGAGGGTATGACCAAATTATATCAATTGTACTCTCTGATTTAACATGAACAGTAGACCCGAAAGAGTGTCTTGGAAAAATCTGAAAGTAAGCCAATGAGAAATGAGTTGTGATTTTAATGGTTTTAGTGAAGCATAAACCTAAGTATAAATTTTACTTAGATGAGTTTTGATATAAGAAAGATTTTTGTGAAGAAAATTGATGGAAAGATTCCCAGGATTGTCATGAAGATACATTGTACATAATTCATTTCCAACATGTGCATTATTAAACACTTATAATTATGCAAATTGTGATATGTGTATGTTTTGCATAATATAGAGGAACGAATTGAGCGCCATCCTCTAGACATTGCCGGGACTTCGAGGCAATAGCTTTTGGAGCAAACTGTGAGTAACCTAGATGGTCTCACTTAATTACTTGTTTGCTTAATTTATGTTTCGAATGATAATTGAATGTGTTTAATTGTGGATTCCAGACAGAAGGTCCGATGAATGTGAATGTGGATTGAGATATTGAAGTGCTACTTGAATGTGAATGTGAAGATCTAAGTGCTTTATAATGTGAGTGATTGTGGTACATGCATTCCATATATGAATGCATAATCAGATAATGAAAGTTGTGACCAGAGTAGCCATCGATCAGAGCTTAAAGCTCAACAAGTGAAAATGAACCTCGAGCTCAAAAGTGATTAAAAGCCTAAGGCTCACTATATAAAATGTGCCCTGTATCTCCTAAGCAAATAAAGGACAGTTATTAATGAGTCCGGTATCCAAAATAAATATGGAACAGTTCAAGCACTCGGTCACAACAACGTAATAATTGGAAAGTGTCTCATGAGCATTTCATATGCATATTGTTAAGTATGATTACTGGAATGAAATGCCAAATTTACCAATGCTTAAGTGAAAATGTGATACTTATGTAAAGTGCAGTATGTGATTAAATGTTATGTGAAATGATGTGTTGTATGAATTAAGTGAATCATTGATGATGATTACCTCATTGAGTTTGCAAAACTTACCAAAATTACAACGATACCTTTTCAGGATCGAGAGATGACTCTAGCTACTGAGAGACTCTACCAGCAGTGTAAATTATGATTGGCAAGAGAAGTTTGACTCAAAGGTCGGTCAGCTGGGATTTTTGGGACAGATTAGTTAGATTGTGTATATTTTCCTCTTTCATGTAATACTTTTATATTAGGTTTTGACGATGTACATATAGAAAATGTTGAAAGAAACAATGTAGACATTCGGGTTTTATGAAATGAAACGAGGAAAAAGTTGGTTTTAAAATATTGTGATTTTCTATTGATGCTTTATAAGTGAATTATGATACCATGCCATATATAGTGAATGTAGTGATCGAACGTAGCTCGCCCTTATCGTAGGATATACACCGGAATAACCTCCGAGAGTCCCGGTGTGTATCCTGCGGTAAGGGGGCGCTACATCCAAGGGCTGCTTATTGTACCCAAATAAGTTTTAAAAATACCTAGGCTATCCTACTCACAAGTATATGAGGTAGTTGTAATGATTATCCAGGGTCGTCTCGTACAGAAGTGAAATTGGTTCACTTAAATTAACCTTGAACAAAAATAAAAATAGATGCAATCCTAAACACTTAATCCTGATTTTTTGAGTGAAGGCTTTAAAGGAAATCACAAAATTAAACTAAAAAGTAAACGGAGTTAACTGGGAGCAAAAACAAATAGATTAATCGAAGTGGAAAACTTTTGAGAATTAATTTCATTAATTTAATCTCCTATGCATGATTAAGGGGAAACGATTGAGTTGTTGTTTTACTAAAAGTAACAGTTGGGTTCTAAGATCAACTTAAATAATAAACTAACTTTCGTATTCAACAAGTTATCATCCGAATTAATTGTGGAAACCCAAATATTAATTACCACTTAAGTTAATATATTTCTAATTCTTAACCAAAGTGTCTATAGTTTCTCATTCCATATTAAACTTCTTCTCTCGATCTTTCGTTTAATACCAAAATGATGCAAAGTTTGATCATGCTATTATATCCATTAAATTCAGAAACTATAGCAAACATAAGACAACAACATAGTCCCTCAATCATGCATATTTGACTAAAATACATTAATCCTCAAGAAAAATAGAACATCCCATCACGGAATAACAAGATTCATCATATTCAAATACTTCAATCCCATATTGACTACTATAAGAGAAGTATTAAAGCAATAAGCCAAGTGAATAACTGAAATAAACTATCAAAAGCGAACAGAGTACGAGTCCATCAACTAACAGAGGAGTAAGTTCAGTAAAGCAAGAGAGAAATAATAAACAAAATGAGCAAATGATTGTTCAGATGAGGGAGTTGCGGTGATCTCCAGCCACTCCTAAGCGTCCTGCATTGACTCTCACCTTCTACTTCTTCTTTGTTCTCACCTAGATGATTGACTACTCACGCTGCTTTGACCTCTGCTTCCTTTGTCTGCTCTTTCTCTCTACTATCTTCTCAGATGAAGCTCTTCTCTGCTTCCCTTCTCCACCTTCTTTCTTTCTATTTGTTTTGTCCCTAAATGAGTCTATGGTGTGAAAGATATGTATGATGGAATGTGTGAATGTGTTCGGTGCACCGCCACCCTTGTTACTCTTTCTATTTATAGTATGTTTTAGGTCTAGGTTTTCGAGCCGTCCCTCCTATACATGACACATAATAAGTTGATGAATTAAAGAAAAAATGGGTCATGGGGGTGACAAGTTAAGTCACCCCTTGAGGACACTTGTCATGGTGGTGACTTGTTATTTCACCACCTTTCTTCTTCTTTTGCAAAATTACGTGAACTTTCCCTTCATCCTTCATGCAATATTCACACCATTTACACTCAATTTATCTCACATTTAGATCAAAAAATAAGGATTTGTAACCAAAATCAAGATCTGAAGGCAATTAAAAGCAATATAAAGTAGACATAACAATTCCCCCATACTTAAACTATGCTTATCCTCAAGCAAAATAAAGAATACTAGACTATTCAAGAACAAACAGTGAAAACAACAATTTTCACAAATAATAGTAAAAGACATCAACGATCACTTCAATAAACAAAACCTAAGAACTTAAAACTCATAATACTCTATGAACAAGCTATTTTTTGCATATTTAGCCAAAATCAACAAGTACTTCAATTCAAAGAACCATCATCGATGCTCACTCCACTCTTCATCCTCTCAAGCATTCAAAGATAAGATATATATTCACCCATTGTTCATTTTATGTAAGGCATCTATCATAAGCTTGTTTACCAATCCAATCTCCACCACTTACATCAAACACAAACATCAATCTAAAGGTCTTTATTTTGGTTGTAATGGGGTCACGCTAAGGGTAGGAAGAAAACAAAATCACAGTTTAAATCCACATCACAAATTGAGCATTTAAAATAATACAAAACAATGAACCTAAAACACTCAATCATTTCCTCTCATTTAACAAAATTAACACTTACCATTTTTACTTCTCTCCTCTTCTTTTCATTTTTTGGTCGTCTTCTCTTTCCTCCGGTTCTTTTTTATTTCTTTTTCTTTTTTTACTTTTATCTTTTTTCTTCTTGCTTTTTTTCTCTTTTATACTATATTTTTCATTTATTTGTTTATAATAAGATCAAGTTTAGAAGAGAAAAAATGTAGAGAAGAGATACAAATTATTACAATCCTACCCACTCTTAACTTAAAAGCCAACTATATCCTATGATTCCCCCGCACTTGTTCAAACAATTATTCCCTAAACTCAATCATATACATTCAAATGCTCAACTTGCCTTATGGTAAGTACAACGAAGAGGATAAATAATAAGGACAAGACTCATATTTTAGGTTTAAAGAAAGACAATGTTTCATGTTAAGCTCAAAGGGGGTTCTCAAAGGTAATATTATGGTGGCTTTTTAAGCAAAAAGGGTAAATCCTAATTGCCTTCATCATTTTAACATTTGCATAAGATTATGTGATCTCAACTAGTATTTGCAAGCAAGTTCTAGAGTTCCTTAATTATGAAAGAACACTCTCAACAAAGAATATTTGAAATTTGGTATTTAATAGTTCAAAAAGGCTCAAATTCTTATCAAATGAAAGTGTCATCCATCTATCACAATAAGCTAATGTCCTTTCAACCGAAATCCAAGTTAGTCATTTTAAGCATGCAAGTATATTCATTCACTTATATTATGCATTTCTAATCTCGATCAAGTATGTCATAACCATGCATTTCTAACTATTAAATAGGAAAACAAACACACAACATACATGATTATTATTATTATTATTATTATTATTATTATTATTATTATTATTATTATTATTATTATTATTATTATTAAACTAATACTCCCTTAACACTTAAACATGACATTGTTACTAATGTGATACAAAAAAGTAAAAGAGGGATCCAAGACAAAAAAAAGCACGAACAAGGACAAGCATTAAAACTAAATGCATGAAATAACAAACAAATAATTAAAAAACAAAGCAGAGATTATATGGGTTGCCTCCCATTTAGTGGTTCTTTAATGTATTTTGGTTGGACACCTTAACTGTTATGCTTAAGGTGGATCGCCCAAAGTGACTGACTCCACTGTTTTTTTCTCTTCATTGGAATTTTTCTCCAAGAAATTTCCAGCCTCTCCCTCAGTTGCATCGACCAGCAACTGACAACACTTATCAATTTCTTTCACCAAGTCTAACTTCTAGTCTTCTTCTTCCTGCAAAGAAATCAAAATTTACAACATTAACTTGATTAACAAAAGAACAATCTTAAAAAATACTAGTAGTAGAAATAAGTTCAACATTAAAAACTGAAAATTCTACTGCTTCTCCCAAAATAGTCATGCTCAATTTCTCGTTCTTCACATTAATCAAGGTATTGGTAGTGGCCATGAAAGGCCTCCCTAAGAGTATGGTGTGGTCCTTCCCTTGCTCTTTAACCTCCCTCATGTTTAGGACAATAAAGTCTACAGGAACATTCAATCCTCTAACCTTCACTAACACTTCCTCCATTATTCCTTATAGATAATATATTGACCTATCAGGTAATTGCAAACACATGATTGTAGTTCCTAACTATCCTAAATCCAATTTCTCATAAATAGATTGAGGCATAAAATTTATACTCACCCTAGGGTCAAGCATACCCTTAACCTCAACACCATTACCCATTGATGTTTGCACAAGAAAACTCCCTGAGCCTTTCAATTTGGGGGGTAATTGATGCTGAAGCACTGCACTTGCAACCTCTGAAACTATCACCTTCTCATTTGGCTCAAACTTTCATGTTTTGATGCTTAACTCCTAAAAGAACTTCTTATAAGCTGGAATGTTCCTGATCACACTTAACAAAGGTAGATTAATATTAAATTTAGAAAATGTGTTATATAGATCAAAAAATTGCTTATCTTATTTCTAATTCTTAAGGCGGTTTGGATATAGGATCAGGATTAACTGCCTTATGCAGTCTTGGTTCTTTATTGCAGTCGATTGCATGCCCCAGTTTCTCACCTTTCTGAATGTGACTTGAAAGGTTGTCGTGCGCATTGCTTTCATCATTCTGCTTACCTTTTTGTTGGTGAGACTCTCCTCCTCTTGATTACTTACACCAGATAGATTAAAAGGGATCTCAACATGATTATCAATCACCTTATCGCCTCTCAGAGTAGTGGCTACTTGGGCATGCTCGGGTTGACTGGGCAACTTCCCTTCTTAATTGTTGTGCATTTGTGCAGCGAGTTGTCCTACTTGGATCTGAATCCTCTTTACAGATGTCTCCAAAGAATCGAACATCTTATTGTTCGTCTTTTGATTTTGAGTTATGACTTGAATAAACGCATTCAGACTTTCCTCCAAAGAAGGCTTTCTTGGTGGGTTCTGAAGTGAGAATTGCCCTTGGTAAAATTTGGCCTCTGAAGATTTTGGTATTGTGGTTGGGGCTATAATGGTGGATTGTTGGTTTTCCACGAAAAATGTGGTGTTTTCTTCAATCTAGGATTGAAGTTGTTTGAGTACAGATCATTTCACTCCCTTGGTTGAAAACTGTTGAGTGAGTTCACTTCTTCTTCTTCGTTTTCAAAAGGCTTATAAAAATATGAACAAACATTAGCTCTGTGATTGTAAATTCCACGTATACCATATACCTCTTGATTTGGAATGTTTTGGGGTAGTCTTGTAGTTAACATCTTTACATTCCTTGTCAACTTAGTTAACTGCATAGCCAATTCTTGATTCGAGCTCACTTCATGAACTCTAGCTCTTCTTCCCCTCACGCTCTTTTGTTGAGAATTGGCTCCCAACATTTTAAAGATCTTATATGTTTCATTGGCAATCTTCTCTCCGATAGCTCCTCTTGCTGCATTGTCCATCGTGTACTGACATTGTTGTTTCAATCCATCATAAAAAACTGGTTTCGAAAATGATGGCGTGGATATTGAATGAGCAAGAATTTTAAGCGTTCCCATGCCTCATGAAATGGCTCTCCCTCCATCTGATTGAAGGTTACTATCTTCGTCTGCAACTTAGAAGTCTTTTGACGGGAATAAAACTTTCCCATAAATTTGTTGTACACCTCCTCCCATATAGTCAATGACCCGGATGGAAGGTTCATCAACCATACTTTGGCTCGACCCTTTAATGTGTAGGTGAAGCACCTCATCCTGAGTTGATCTTCATTTAGGCCATCCAACGGGAATGTCTGGAGACTGGTATAGAATTCCTGAATGAAGTTTAAAGGGTCTTTATTAGGAACCCCATAGAAAGATGGTAGCATGTTGTAGTAGATGCTCTTCAATTTATAGTTCCTAGTAGCCTCTCCCAATCATATGCACAAAGTGGTAGTACTGATTACTAATTTGGCATACTTCTTCATTACTAGCTGCCTTTCACCCATCTCTTGATCTTTTGGTTTGGGTCCCTCAACATTGTCTTCAAAGTCCCTTAGAGGTCCTCTTATCCAATGTATGTTGTCAATAAAGGGAGCAAGTTCACCTTCTCAAGACCTCTTTCCTTGTATAAACCAAATAAAATTAACAATGAATTAATAAGAAAATTGCTAAAATAACTCAATGAAATAACATGACAAAAGTGTATGAATGAACAGAAAATAATCAAAATTAATTTAAGTCTAAATGCTAAACACCTCCCCGGCAATGACACCAAAAACTTATTGTGCCCAAATAAGTTCTACAAATGCCTAGACTATCCTACTCGCAAGTATACGAGGTAGTCATAGTGATTACCCAGGGTCGTCTCCCATGGAGGTGAAATTGGTTCACTTACATTAATCTTGAACGAAAATAAAAAAATGCAATCCTAAACACTTTATCATGATTTGTTGAGTGAAGGCTTTAAAAGAAATCACAAAATTAAACTAAAAAGTAAACAAGGTTAATTGGTAACAAAAACGAATAGAATAATCGAAGTGGAAAACTCTTTATAATTAAGTTCACTAATTTAATCTCCTATGCATGATAATCCAAGTGAATAACCGAAATAAACTATCAAAAGCTGACAGAGTATGAGTCCATCAACTAATAGAGGAGTAAGTTCAGTAAAGCAACAAAGAAATAATAAACAAAATGAGCAAACGAGTGTTCAAATGAGGGAGTTGCCATAATCTTCAACCATTCTCAAGCTTCCTGTATTGACTCTTACCTTCTATTCTACTTTGTTCTCACCCAGATGATTAGCTGCTCACTCTGCTTCGACCTCTACTTCCTTTGTCTGCTCTTTCTCTCTTATATATTCTATCTTCTATCTTCTTTGCTGAAGCTCTTCTCTGCTTCCCTTCTCCACCTTCTTTCTATCTATTTGTTTTGTCCCTGAATGAGTCTGTGGTGTGAAAGATGTGTATGATGGAATTTGTGAATGTGTCTGGTGTGCCACCACCCTTCTTACTCTTTCTATTTGTAGTCTGTTTTAGGTCTAAGTTTTTGAGCTATCCCTCTTACACATGACAAATAATAAGTTGATAAATTAAAGAAAAAATGGGTCACTACAACGATAAGTTAAGTCACCCCGTGAGGGCACTTGTCATTGTGGTGATATGATAAATTAAAGAAAAAATGGGTCACTACGACGATAAGTTAAGTCACCCCGTGAGGGCACTTGTCATTGTGGTGATAAGTTATGTCTATATCACCATCGTGACTAAAACTTTGTTATGTCACCACTTTTTTTCTTGTTTTTTCCTTTTATGTCAAATTACATGAGCTTTTTCTTCAACCTTCATGCAAAATTCAAAAACTAATCCAATTAACATTCATGCAATATTCACACTATTTCCACTCAATTTAGCTCACATTTGGATCAAAAAACAAGGATTTGTAACTAAAATCAAGATATGAAGGTAATAAAAAGCAATAGAAACTAGACACAACATTGCTTCCCTTAGAACTCTAATAGGAAGTTTTGATGTCATCCATTGCTTGAGTTAGTTAGATCGAAAGCATCACTGGCACCCCCCAGAACAAAACTCAACTTATTAGCACTCAAGAACTTCAAGTGTTCCCTCCCTTAGCCTTTCTTTTGGTGTCAAAATAATAGGGTAATAAGAAGTTTAAAATTGATATTAGAAGAAAATTAAATAGAAGGAATAGATCCAAATGATCTATCAAACCCGCCATCATGTCAGTAGCTTTATGGAATGTGAGAGGCATTAATTGACTTGAAAAAAATCCAATCTTTTAAGAGTTTTGTCTATGATACCTAACTTGTAACATCCCGTTACTGTTAGCAAGGGTATTTTGGTAAATTGGGACGGACTGATAGGTTTCATTGCATTCACTGAT
>JANVCQ010000230.1:14983921-14996957 GCA_025531925.1 Erythroxylum plowmanianum
AACCTCACATCAATTTTATTAAACTCAAAACACTCATTTCAAGTACTAACCTCAAAATATCATCTTAATTTGTTCAACTAGCATTGATCACATCAAACCTTAAAAATAATCATTCAAATTCATAACTTTTCTCTTCCTTTACACATGACTAAGTCACCTCAATTTCTTGTTTAATGTCAAATTAAAATTCACAAATCTGAGAAAAGTTCGGGGTCCAACAATTTGATATTCAAAATGACTTATATTTTGTTCAAGATCTTGTTTTAACCTATTTAAAGAAAAAAAGGGTGAATTTGGAGAAGAATTGAGTCAATTTGGAGAAACTTTAGAAGATATGAAGAAAGATCTCAAAACACAGTAGTGACACGATACCATGTCACTAGCCATAGTCCATCATGTCCTATTATATTTCTTAAGGAGATTTTCATATAAAGAATGCAGCACTAACACACCATCATGTTTAGGTCGTGTTCAAAGTAGAGACATTATGTTTCTCTAGTGAATATCCTTATGTTCAACCCATATTCACTAACACATATGTAACACAGACTCGTGTTCAATCTTATGTTGACAGTGATTAATTATATAAAAGTCTAGAATGGGAGATAAATCAACATAATGTGCAACATAGTTGTGTGTTATGGTTGTGGTTATGTTGGGTGTAAAAAAAAGGTTTGATTATTAAAAGAAAAGGTAGCTAGAACAAAAGGGGACTTTTAGCATAGATAAGTTTTAGAGCAAAATAATTCAATTTGGAGCCAGTCAAGTAACTGAAGATTAAGAGGAAAGACAATTTTGAAGGAGGTGCAAGAAATTTAATAAGATTCAATAATAATTTAAAGATTCAAGAATCATGAAGATGTTTCCTTTTATCTTTTGTTCTTCCTTGTTTTTTTGTTGTTTTTCCATGTTTATTAATAAAGTAATTAGTTTATAGACGTAGGTAGGGTGAGCTCTAGGATGTGATGTTTTTAATTTATACCTTGGTTTAATGAATTTTCTAGTTTTCTTGAAATTTGTTCATATTCTTATATTGATTTCAATTAAATAAACAAAAGTTAAAGATTCAATAATTAGATTCATACATTAAGATGAAGAGATAGTTTTTATGTTTTGATCATAGCATTGATAATAAAGGTTAAATGGATTACTTAAAAGATAAAACTTCTCATATGAACTCACAAATTTGATTAATATATTTTAAGTTATTTTTAATAAAAACATATTTTGATCTATTTAATTCTGGAATTGGAATTGCATTGTTGGATAGAAAACATAGCTATAACTTAGAAATTTTTACTTATCCCTCAGAAATCCTTACTTGTTGAAGGAACTAGAGTCATTCCTTAAATCAAAGTAAAGCTAAAACATGGTAAAGTCATAGGGAATATCTTAATTGGATCTTGCTTATTCATAGAATTTTTTATACTTGATCATTGCTTTAATTTGGTGTTTTAGAATTGTTTTCCATTTTCTTTTAATCAATCATTTTTTATAGTCAAGATAATTAATTTAGTCAGAAATCGGTAATTGACAATTAGTTATTGTGAAATCGACCTGTACATACTAGTCCTAGCTATAACTACATCATTAGATTGTAATAGCTGAAAATAACTGCACACATTTCTCTCACTACTAATAGGCATCTGGGTCTATCTTCCTTACAAAAGGTGGCATTGCCTTTTTAGTGTTTCCCATATTATTATTTGTGCTTTCTTTATACTCCCTTTTGTATCCTACACCAAACATGCCCCTCTTTTTTCCATCCATTCTTCCTCCTTTTCCTCTTCTACCACCCTTTAGATTGAGCTCTCATATGCTGTTGATAACACATTCAACTTCTTCATTTGCCTTTGTCATCCATCCTAGTATCTAGAGGTAGATATATGTTTTATAATAGCTTTATATTTCTCCATCTTATCCCAAAATTCACTAAATTATTAAAAAAATTGCTTATATTAGGTTTGGATGACATTCATGAGGGCATCCTAATCTACTCCTACTCTTTCCTTCTCGCTTAATTCTTTATCTTTGGATAAGTTTCTACTATACCTACACAAAAAGTTAGTAGTAAAAACACTCCCTTATTTATTTACCTAAAAGTTTCTCTCAACTCTTAACTAAAGGTTATTTGCATCCTAGACAATATAAATCAAGAAAAGTAGCTTAAAATCATTTCCCTTCATCAAATACTCCTAAAGAAGTAAATTTGACATGAAGTATTTAAATAAACAAAACTAGAGGCTAATGAACAAAAGAACTCATAATTACGTAATTGTGCTCTAAATAACCGCATTAGAGTTGACAAAAAAGAAAAAGAATATGAACAGTTTGAGTCAAACAATAATGAAAGCAAGATAAAAAATAAATAGAATATATATAACGTATCAAGTACCTTCTTCTTATTAGAGAAGAATTTAAATGTTGATTTGTAACGGGCATTGCAACTAGCCACCAATTTTCTATAACTTTAGAGGGCACCTTTTTAGGACTTTTATTAGCAAAAGCTATAACGATAATAATAAGTTTTTGATTGACTTGAAACTCAAGAAATACGAAATAAAACTTAGGAATAATTCCTTCTCAATAGAACTCTAAGCTGTAACGATAATAATAAGCTTTTGATTGACCTAAAATTCAAGAAATACAAAATAAAACTTTTCTGATGTTTTAATGAAGCAAAACATCAGAAAAGTCATCGGTCAAAAACGGCCCAATCTAAATATTCAAATATCGACGTCAACGCGCACTTCCTTTTTCCGAAATCCTATATTTTCCTTCGCTTTGTAAAATCTCTGGATAATATTAGCTTACTCATTTTGTTTAATTTGCTAATATGATGAGCTTACCAAAATTCGTCGCTCTGTTTATACTGATCGCCGTGGTCTGGATTCAATCTGGAGTTGCAGTTGGAACGCAGAGAACAGAGGAAGCGTACGTGACACTGCTGTATGGAGATGAGTTCGTGTTGGGAGTTAGGGTTTTGGGGAAATCAATTAGAGATACTGGTTCAAAGAAGGACATGGTGGTTTTGGTCTCCGATGGTGTCTCTGATTCGTCCATAGCTCTCCTCCAGGTAATGTTATATTATTACTCTAATAATTATACGTAATTTTCTAACGTTTATTCTCGTGGTACTTGCAAGTTATTTTAATACGTTTCAATCCAAAAAAGAAAAAAAATCTTTAAATTGGGATTTCTGGACGCGTGAGAAATGTATGCTGGCTTCCATGGAATTAGAAGCTCATGACTTGAAAATGAAAAAAATGGAACTTCGTCCTTTCTGCTTACAGAATCTATTTGAATGCTGTGGAAATCGGAGGTAGATTGTTGACACTTGATTTATTTGCTTGGAGACAGAATATCAGTTTAGGGGCAGCTGGATTCTTTCATGCTGATTCTCTTTCTGTTTGCAGCCATTTGGAGTTTTCTGGGTTGAATATTTGAAATGTTAGTTGAGAGAAAAGAAAATCATCTTCAAACACTGTTTTATTTCCAATCATCTCAACCTTCATTTCTATACGATATTTTGGTCAGTTCGCTAGCCTGCAATCTTATCTAATTTTGGAATGCCATGCAGGCTGATGGGTGGATATTGGAGAAGATTAGCTTACTGGCAAACCCTAATCAAGTTCGGCCAAAGAGGTTCTGGGGTGTTTACACAAAGCTTAAAATCTTTAACATGACAAAATACAAAAAAGGTAATTAACAGGATAATACTTCCAGATGGTTGCATAGCATATTATTGGGACGTTTTATGTTGTTCTGTATATATTCGAGGTTCTTCTAAGCTTATCTTTTAGCACAACAAACTGGGTTTTGATATCTTAAATTTTAATTGTTTTTTCTGTTTGTTCTTGAATTAATGGAAATACTTTTCCTGTGTGAATATGGTATTTTAAAGATGAGATCTATTTCATTAGAATGAGAACTAAATTTGATGGGAACCCCTATAAGAAAAAACCTTAGATCACTCACAAGCGACTTTTGAACCACACCATGAAAGTTAAATAAAATATAATAAGAAAACTATCCTGTTGATTATAAAGAATCAAGAACCAAATCAATTAATTGCATGCCACAAAGAAAGAATCCTTTGATAAGTTTGACATTCAATGAAGAAAAAGACAGGAAGCACTCCATGGTCTCAATAAATAAAGGTGCCAAAAAACTCACTTAAAACTGAATAGAAACAACCCTTTAATACCACAAAACAATTAGGATTCAAGCAAACACGAACTAGGACATGGCTATGTTTTAAGCCGTGTTTACAAAAATTTTATTGCAAGTAAACATGTTATGAGACACGCCCATATTTGAAACCTTGGATCCTTTTCTAACTTTTGTTAAGATAGACTGATCTGAGATAAGACCATGTCTTCACAACTTGCTTTCCCAAGAGTTATACAGGTTGGCAAACAATCATTTGTCAAGTCGTGTCCTTCATTAGAACTTCAACTCTTGCATCCAAGGAAGGGCAAAGTCTAGGATACGCCACTGTGTGAGGGTGTTTGTAGCCAAAAATGAGTGTTTTGCCTCCACATTGTTTGAAACTCCAGCTCTTGTAATTGATTGAAGCCTACATGCAATGAATCCCCTATTTTGTTTAGTCGCTCTCGCATTAAAATTCTTTGCATATCGTTTGTCATTATTGGTTTCCATTTCATTTTTCATGCAAAATCATCCAACTTTCGTTGATGCTGCCCATTTCTTGATTAACACGTGTTTCTTCCTTGTTCAGTTGTATATCTTGATGCAGATACTATAGTGTTGAAAAGCATTGAGGATCTTTTCAAATGTGGAAAGTTCTGTGCTAACCTGAAGCATTCAGAGAGGTTAAATTCTGGAGTTATGGTTGTGGAACCATCTCAAGTTGTTTTCAATGACATGATGAGCAAAGTTAACACATTGCAGTCATATACTGGAGGTGGAGTACTTTCTTTTGTGTGTCGAAGGAGATATCTTTGCTTCTGTTGGTTGGATGCGTCACTTTTGAAGACTTTTATTGTCAATCTTTATCTTTTTAGCATTCTCCATTCCATTTCTCAAGATGTTATTTATGCTTTCCTGACTTGTGATCATGTGCATCTAATCTTGTTGTTACCTTGATAAATTAAACTAGTGTTTTTTAAGATGGATAACTTTATTCTTGGTTGATATAAATTTGATTACTCTATATCAAATTCACCTTCCTCTTTCCCTCTCTATCTCCTTTTCAGAGGCTATGATCTGTCAACATATAATTATTCCTCTCTTTGTCCTAACAGGAGATCAGGGGTTCCTGAATTCATATTATCCTGACTTCCCAAATGCACACGTGTTTGAACCTTTTCTATCCCAGGAATTGCTGCATTCTAGGCCTGTACCTGAAATGGAGCGGCTCTCGACCCTTTTTAATGCTGATGTTGGTCTTTACATGCTTGCCAACAAGGTAACGTTTTTAACATATGTGCATGTCTATAGTAGGCATGTCTAGATAGGTAATTGCTTATATTCATGGGAATGACCTTGAACTGTTATTTGATTAAAGATCCTATGGGTTTCAGAACCAATTTGATTGTTTTTTGACTATTCATACTTCATGAGCAGTCTAATAAGGGTATCAAACAGTGCAAACAAATTTTCTATTAGAATATTATTAGCACGGCCTAGAATCCTAATTTTTCTGCAACATAGATATGTATTTTTACCTTACAGCAGATGGTTTCAGAAAGAAAAGGAAAAAGCAGCTGTTGCAGTATTTTAACTTGTCACCTTAAGGCAATGCAGAAGTCCCTCTACTACCTATAAGACCACTGCTATCATACTTTTTCTGACCTTAGTAACATATTAGGCTTTTAAAATATGATTGTATATGTTTTTATTATTTATTTTTGCTCCAGTTTGATTCCAGTTCGACTGTGGTTGAACTTGGGTTTATTGATCTTTATCCTTGCCCACTTCAGTTTTCTTGTTCAATTTTTGAATTGTTAGTACTATAACTAGAATGGCTTTGATTAGCAGTTTATCAGTTTGCATTATGCAATTGCTGATATGTTATGGTTCTAAGAATGATTCCTACTACTATCTTCAATTGCTTGAAGCTCTGTTTGGTTGATTAAGTGATGAGTTTTAGTAGTTGACTAATGCTCTTTCCTTTGTTCTTATTTTAACTGCAGTGGATGGTAGATGAGAGTGAACTCCGTGTTATCCACTACACACTTGGGCCTCTTAAACCTTGGGATTGGTGGACATCTTGGCTCTTAAAGCCAGTTGATGTCTGGCAGGTATTTTCTATCATTTGGTCTCATTAACTGCCAAATTTTTTATCTTCAGAACCAGCTGTTCTTGGATCCCTTACCCATCATTCTCTTATCTTTTTTGTAATTTGTTCTTCTTTTTCTCCTTTTGGGAGTTTATTTAGTCGGAGAGGAGTGGGGGAAAGGGGCTTGTGGTTTTGGTTGTGTGGAGAAACATTAGTGTTGTCAATCCTTTTCCTTTTCTGTTCGGGTTACACGTAAGAGGATGGTGTGTCATATTTTATAAATTTTAAGTTGATTATTGGCTGTTACACGGGCTTACTTCAACTCACAGGTTGATCATAGGAACATTCATGTAGTTATGGGCATTTATGTGAGGGAAATTGAAGTTTGTTGTAATCATGCTTTCTGCAGTGGAAAAGTAGGGATAAAAATGTTTTAAGTGTTATAATTTTGCTTGCTAATGATGCAGATGGTTAGGGAACAGCTTGACGAATCCCTTCCTGGAACTGGTGGTGGAAGAAATCCAAAGGATTATTATCTCGTCAGATTTCTATTCTTCCTGCCATTATGTACTCTGCTGTTTTGTTATTATCATTCTTTTCTTCAGGTAAGAAACTGTTCAATCTTCAATTGTGATAATGGGCTTATGACTGCATACATTCTTCAGGTGTTTAAGTATTTCTTTTGCAGGCACGGACATTTGGTAGAAGTTCATTTCTCGATCTTATTAGGCATATCCACTACAGAATCATATCTTACGGAGCAATTAATTATTCTGGCATTTCTTCATCGTCAGCATTTAATTCCCCCGACAAAGTTAGCTTCTCTTCCTTGTAGTCAATTTTTATGGATGTGGTTATTCACATTGAGATCAGTTTTGTTTGGTTTTAGCTACTTTCTTGCTCTTTGGTTTTTTTACTTATACATGGACTTCTGTTTTGTGTTAAGCAGTTCCCTAATGTTGTACAGGCTAAGGTACCAACATATTTGGGTGGATTATCCATATTAGCTTGTTTTATGGCTGTTTTGGTGTCACTTGCTTTTAGTATTGCAATTGTGCCTCGTCAAGTGGTGCCATGGACTGGTTTGCTTTTAATGTATGAGTGGACCTTCACAATTTTCTTTCTCTTATTTGGGGGTTTTCTCTATTTTACCCATGTTTGGGGAAGGATGGTGGCAACTCATGCTGCATCACTTTCCCCTGAATCTCTTGATGATGACTCCGGGAAAGGTACTTAACATCTTACTTTCTGACAACTCCATTTTGGTATAAACTTGTGGAATTGATTGATAGTTTTTATATCTTTCGCAGGTCATCAGCGTCAAGGATCTTTTAGTGATTCTGGTACTTGTCATTATTGGCTAGGGATGGCAATTTTGGCTATTGTTACCCCTTCTTTACCTTGTATTTTTGGGATTACTGCTCTATTTGCAAGGTAAGAATATGCTGACTAGGGCTATTTAAAACTGCAAGGTTTAGATGATCAATTGTTGTTTGATATATAGTTTCTCCGGGGGAAGGAAAATGCAATAATGATATATGACCTCTATACAGGCTAGCTTTGATGGTTGCCGGAGGTCTAGTTTTAGCATCGTTCATGACATACGCTGCAGAGCACCTTGCAATCAGATCTTTCTTGAAAGGGTTTGAAGATAGGGATCCCATCCGATCCTGGAGTGCATGTTTATTATGTTAAAGCGCAGCCTAGGAGGAAAAGATGTAACTGTAATTCAACATGGGTTTGTAAACTATTGGCATTCAATTGATTTGTAAGAATCAGATGAGAGATGCATTGTTCCAGGCGGTTTGTTGTAAAAACAATTGCATAGATGGGTTGATCATAGTTTTAGCATTGCTACACAATTTTGGGATTCAGTTATGAAGTTAGATAATGTAAATTACCGACCATTAGAAATTTCTGAGGCTACTTAATGTGAGATATTTTCGGATCAGTTACTCGGATCTAACCTTTTTGGTGTTTAAGTTCGTAAGAGTGGTTAGGTTAAGCAAAATGAAGCTGTTCTAACTTTTCTTTTAGCACGTTATATAAAAATCCTTCTGCCTTTAGCTCGAACACGTTTTCTATAATGCAAGTTCGGTTGGTCCCTGGTTTTGAAACTGATTTACAACTTTGTGGATGCCCGTCAGTCAATTGTCTGATTGAATTGATATATTAGTTTTCTACAGTCCGCAAATCAAATTCAGAAATGTCAATGGGGCACATATTGTTGAGGTAGCAAATTGAATTTAGGTGGACTTGATTGAGTTAATATCTTTATAAAATGCCTTTAATAAGTGTTTATGGACTCATGGATGCTAATGGGTTTCGCTAAATTAGACTCACAATTGATATGACCTAATTTCTTAATTGTGTACTTTGAGCTTGATCTAAAGTCTGAGAGGCATTGATTTGTACTACCTAAATTTTCAATTTGATTTAGGCGATTCGAAATTTGCTTGAAATTTGATCCCAACCTAATTTCAACTTAACTTGATGTGATCTGTATATTCGTTTTAACCATCGGATCCTCTCCCAAGTCTTGTAGAGTATGCTCTAATTCCATCCATGTGTACTTTGTTGACCTCATAAGCTTGGATTTAAAGCGCAGAGAGAGAGAGAGAGAGAGAGAGAGAACTTGAACTTTTCCATGTATTTATTCAATCAACTAAGCACCTTATATTGTTTAGTTTTCTACTTCTTAATTTGATGAAGCAAATATTGTGATTTGGTGTATATAGTTTGTATATTTACGTTCTTATTTTGGTAGTATACTTTATATAGGTCTTTACATTCTTTAAGACTCAAAGATTTGTATACATTTTGTAACTTGGTTGTACATTATTTTCCAACGATATCCAGTAATCTAGTGAATCGTACTCTCTGTTCTTTTCGTTGTTCTCTTTGTTCCTTCTCATGGTATCAGAGTAGGCTTAAAAAAATGTGAATCGTACTCTCTGTTCTTTTCGTTGTTCTCTTTGTTCCTTTTTATGGTATCAGAGTAGGCTTTAAAAAAATAGCCTCTCTATCTACCACTAATCTTGATCATCACTAATGTATTGATGTCATTCCTTCATTCAAAAATCACGTTGACCGTTCATTTACGTGAAAGTTGTGTCCCCTCCTTTATTCAATGGTAGAAAAGAAGGTGGTTGACATGTCTTTGCCATTTTTCTTGTTTCCTTCTGACAACCCGAGAGCGATGATCATGACGTGTGTGTTGAACTGAGATAATTTTGATATGTAGGAAAAGGCTATGGTGAATGTTTTGAGAGCAAAGAACGAGTTAGATTTTATTAATGGAACCTTGAATAAACTAGCAATTGATTCAACTGAAGTGAGCAATTGGGAGGCATGCAACCTAATGCTAATTTCTTGGATTTTCAATTTGAGTGACAAATCCATTCAGCCCAGCATTGCATATGAAGAGACCGCTAAATCGGTTTGGCACGATCTGTGAGACCCATTTTCAGTTGGTACCGCTCCACAAATTCACAAAGTGAAGGGAGAAATTGCCTCACTCAGACAATAAAGCATGACGGCCATGGCTTATTATACCAATTTGAAAGGAATGTGGGACAAAATGGGCATATACATGAAGGTTCCGAGCTACACGTGCAGAGAAGCGCAGAAATTTATTCACTAGCGTGAGGAAGAAAAATTACAACAATACAAAGGTTCATACAAAAGGTCATTTACAAACCATAAGATAGTCAAGAGTTAATTTACAAAATCATAAAGCATATCAACATAACCAACTTAATAAAAACAGTTCATGAGCCACGATACAACAAAAGTCCTAAAAATGTCAAAAGACTGCACGATACACTTCGAGCTTTAAGCTCATCAAATTAACCTGCATATTTGGAAAGCGGAGGGGGTAAGTACACTACTCCGAGCTTTAAGCTCATCAAATTAACCTGTATATTTGGAAAGTGGAGGGGGTGAGTACACTATGTACTTAGTGAGTAGGAAAAACATATATCGCAAACAAAACCTGATGCATAATCGAAGGACGGGTTTTTCACGTATCTAGTATGCACATAACCACCTATGAAGTGAACACACATGACATAAAAACACATAGGCCTAACTTATGATTCAACATATACTAGTTAGGAACCACAAAGGCTAGCCTATTAATCACTCATCCAGTGAATATAGGTTCCAGTTCTAGTACACAATGCAGAAAAGCATCAAATATATAAATCAAATCTCGTCAGGAAACCAAATCTCAAAATAGGCCAAAACAATCATGTGTATCGCAACTAGTTAACCAAATTAATGTGCACACCTACCGACTCCCTGTATTGGCTTGACTTTCATCCATGGTGAGTCCGATCTACTGTCAACAAGAGCATCATGACCCTAAGTGATGACCTCGTCGATGACTAGACCTCTAGGTAATTCTTGTAGAAGTTGTCGATACGAAGACTCGACTTTTATGTACCAGCGTCAAGGGTACGGGGTTGCTTAATCTATTGTGTCCATCACACGATTAGCCAATCGTTACCTCGCTAATCACAAAAGTCATATACAAATATTAAGTACTAAAGTCAAGTAAGGCACCATGCCTTTATTTATTGGTCCAACCGATAAAATAAAACCTTGTCATGACTCTAAGCTAAAAGAGAACACATATATGACTCGATTATGCATATGTAAGTTTCAAAATATTATTTCATGCAATAAAAGTCATCTTTTGCACTCCAAGTGCAAAGTTGTTCAAAAATGTAGTTTCAAAAAATAAAATGTTGTCCTTTGCACTTCAAGTGTAGTTTTGTTGAAAATAATATAATTTCTCAAAATATGTAATAAAAACAATAGTTGCACTCCAAGTGCAAAGAGTTATTCAAAATAATGTCATTTATTAACTACATAAGTATAGTAGCATCTATTTGAGATTCAATTCTACTATGCATTAGCTAGGTTCAAAATTCAGATACAAGTCTTCATGCATGTCTTGTGATGTCCTAATCCTATTTGAGAGATATGATTTTCCAAACTCACCTCAAAAGAAGGTATACACTTCCTTGACTTCAACAATCCTCGACACAAACTCCTTGATCCACAGCTCGCGAGCCTTTATACATACAAATTTACAATGTATTTACTACTCAAACATATATCTCATATTCATACACGACCACAACCAAATTAATCCCTAATAAATCATCATAAATGTTATTCTAACATATGTCAATAGCTCAATAATTCACTTACTAATTCAGCTCAATTGCTCCTCAACCATCAAGCTAACCTAACCTTATGTGCAATGTTTACATCCTTTTCTTCCTAATGTTCGTTTGTGAGCAAGCTGTTTCCATTTAATCATAACTCTCTCTACAAAAATCCAAATGCGATGATTATTATGCCCCCAGAAACTAGACTTCCATTATTCTTAATATATATGAAAATTACACAAACAACATCTCCCTTTAAAATATAATTTTCATCCAAATTATGTCTCGTTTCTGGTAAGAAATAGAGTGACAACCAATACTCAATCCTCAATAAATCATTATCAATACATTTCCTAACAAAATGGTTTCAGTAAAGCATTAATAAGACATCAATAATCATTTTTCATGTTTTATACTTTCACTAATTCGGACTCTAAGGTCCTCAAAAATCAGGAAATACTACAAGGTTCCTGCACAAGGTTATATTATAGGCTGTATTAGGGAAACAATCATAACTTAAGCTCTAGTCACTATTTTGTCAAGAAACTTTCACAAAGGTTAGTTTAAGACATATATCTACAACTTTCATTCTTTGAGTTTCTTCAAATTCGTGCTCTAAGAATATGAAATACAGTTCGAAAGAGAAAGTTGAAATTGAAACCAAAATTTCAGCTTACCTTGATAACTTCTTTCCTTCTCTTCTCTTCCCCTTTCTCTCTCCTTCTCTTCTCATTTTCATTTTTCTCCCTCTTCTAACCTTATGGATGACCTTCACTCTTAGTTTTATTGCCTTTTCATCCATTTTATCTAGAAAATTCAAGAAGGTCAAACTAATCCATGTGTTACCATTCCATTGGTTCATATGTCACCTTCTATTGGTCCATATATCACTATTTTATTGATCCATGTGTCACTTACTTTAGGCTCCACATGACACTCATTTAAGCCTACATATGTCACTACTTGTAAGGCTACACATGTCACTAATTATAAGGCTACGTATGTCATCATTTGTAAAGCTACATGTGTCACCATTATAAAGCTCCACATGTCACAAGTCTAAAGTGCCATTTGTCACAAATTTAAAGGGCCACTTATCGCAATTATACTCAAGCCATTTGTCATCTATTTAACTAAGTCATTTGCCACTTATTCCTAATGCCACATGTCACCATTTCATATGACTAACAACTTAAATTCTTATGTATCAATTTGTTTTGCTCTTTAACATTTTTCGTATACTAGATGCACATATCATCTCATCAATTACTCAATTGTAATGATAAATTCCTGATTCACTAATTATAATCCAGCAATTCATGTTAATGGTAAATCAAAATGCAAAACATTGGGAATGCACATTCATAACACATTCATTTTTGTTCCATACCCTAGAATATATCAACTGAGTGTATATAATACCTCGTAATGTTTTCTAAATCATGATTCATATATGTAGATGAATATTATGCATGTGAATGAAATGCACCTCGTAAATTCTTAAATGAAATAACTCATGTGACTCAATCTAACAGTTTAATTTCTTAAAAATTTTAGGAGGCAAGATATTACATCTCGAATCATATAATTATTTAATAATTGATAAAAGGAA
>JANVCQ010000230.1:15008178-15020692 GCA_025531925.1 Erythroxylum plowmanianum
AATTTGAATTCTATCCTTAAGGGTCTTGAAATTGAGCTTGAAAGTAAGTCTTGGCTTAGGCAGTAGCACTACCAGGGACATAAATTAGTTCCTGTTGTTATTGAATAAACTGTGTTGATATAAGTAGAATAAGACAAATATGTCTTCACAAAAGTTATAGATTATTATCTTAGCTTTAAATTGGTGTAAAGTTTGTAATTTTTGGATATTGGAATTGAGAGATATGAGGTGTACAACTTGAATGCATGATTATGCATTAGCCAAATTTTGAAATGCACATAGTATGTAGTATTTTGAGCATAACTCGTAGAATAATGAACAAAATTGAATGAACTTGGTATCATTAGAAACTTAAAACATTGTAGAACAACTTTTCAGAAGAAAGTATTACCTAATTTTGACAATTTCCTTATCAGATTAATTATGCAAAGTTGACCCATATGTATGTTAAACCCAAAACCTGAGGTGGTCAATAAAGTTTTGTAATTGGTTTCACATTGATTAATTATGGTCCAAATTATGAATACAAATGGTATTAATGAGGGCTTTGATATCTGGATGAATTGATGATAAGGAACACAATAGATACTTGGGATTGTCATTGAACATGCATTATGCATATTTTCTATACATCGATGTGCATCAAAGAATAGATTTACATTTGTGCAAAATTGTGATCTTTGTAAATATGTTTGTATGATATAGAGGAACCCATTGGACGCCAGTCAAACATTGGTGGACCACCTAGGCAATAGCATATTGGAGTGTACTGTGAGTCAACTTAGATGATTTCCTAGGATTGATTTGATTTGATTCGTTTACACTTCCAATATTATTGAACTGTTTGTGATAATAGTTAGGCATGTATTGGAAGTGCTTTGATTTGATGTGAAATCCTATATGATATGTGAATTCTCAATGAAGGTTGAATGCTGAACTTAGGTCCGATGATAATGAGTTTCTGATTGAACATCACATGTGATTATCTGATATGACATAATTAGTATTTGATGCATTTCATAAAATGCATGCTCAGATAAAGGCGTTGTAACTTGAGTAGCCAGTATGAAGTGCTTCCACATAGAGCTTCGCTCTGTGATATATGTTCTGCACGTAGAGTTATGCTCCGTGATTCTGTTCTTACTAAGCCCTATGGGCCAGTATTTGTATAAGTATGTGATAGGCACTTGGTCACAACAATAAGAACGAATGTGAGTCTCATGCATATAGCATTATAAGATCGAAATCCATTGAATGATTTGCAAAGCTGAAATGAGTGATAAATTGATATGAATTGTTTGTTATACTTGGTTATGTGAACTGTGTGATCATATATCAGGAATGTAAATATGATCTGAATGAATGTCTATGAAATATGTGATGCGTGTATGTGATCCGGTAAAATCATCAATGATCGTTCACTCAATTGAGTTCGCAAAACTCATCAAAATTGCAACATGGCTTTTCAAGTTTTTTTAAAGGTCTCCAGAAAGGCTTCAAGTAAGAGTTTCGGGTCGGGATCAGTATGCACCTACATATGTATTTCTTTATGTTATATTGAAAGTTTAGTCTTAAGTGTTATATTGAATTGTAAAGACATTATGCATGCAAGTAATTTGTTTTATATCTGAAATGGGCCCAAATGGCTGTTGAATACTAATGTTTGTTATAATTGTATCTATGAATGGAAAATGTTTTAAAATAAAATGGGCTTGTTTTGATTAATGATATTTGCTTATGAGTACATTGTTTTAAGCAAATCAAAGTTTTGTATTGAATTTTTGACCAAATGACTATCTTAGCATGCCACCCTTGCAGGGTACGTACTCAGATATCATCATGGATGTCGGGTACATGTCCTGCGAGGTTAGGGTACTACAATTAAAGCCTATAGATAGGCTGCATTGTATAAAGAGGTTATTGTTATGTTGAATACTATGAATGAAATGGGAGGCACGCCTGTAATTAAGACTTTCAATTTACTAATTTACATGCTTGCCAGAGGTGGGTTGTATTAGGAATTTGAAGTAGTATTGACAAAGATGAGCGAGTCTAGGATAACAAGAGACAGAAACTCCTTTAATGGTATGATTGAAGGTTACAAACAAGCAAGCAAGTTCGAAGAAGCTATTAAGGCTTATGTTGAAATGGAGAAGGCGAGATTGAGTCTTAATGAGCATACCTTTGAAGTTATTTTAAGTGTCTACTGCATTGCATGTCTTAGTGAGGAGAGTGAGGAGTTCTAGGAAGTTAGAGCCTTGAAAAAAAAATAACTTTTGGGTCCCACTTTAATTTTTAAAAAAATTTTGTCGATAAAATTTTTTCCATTTGAATAGTTAACTAACGAAGGTTTAACATCGTTAGTAGTCAAGGTTCACTTTGAACACCCTGAAACATCAGGGCCCAATTCAGACGTCAGTGTAAACCTTAGGAGTTGTTTTGCTCTTTTGGCCCTTGCATTAAAGTAGAATTGGAACAAGAACTTCCTATCACAATCCTTATAATTAAGCTTTAAGAAGGCAATATTCTAAGAATGAGACATTGAATAAAAGAGATCAATGTCCTCAAAGAAGCATTGCCTATATTCACTAATGGTTGATAAAAATTTTAAATTGAATTAATTAAAGGGTTTGGTGAAAAAAGGAACTTAATGAGCATGGGGAAGTGCCTAGTAATTAGTGCTGCAACTATGAATGCAAATTGGAGATTGCATTTAAACATTGAAGTTGTATATTTACATTTACATTTGAATATGTCACATATAAGGTGATATGTTGAATAAAGATATTATTGAGTATTTAGATGTTAAATGTGTGTTATGGGTTTTTAATCGCTTTAGTTACCTAATATAAGTTTTGAATGCTCTATTAATTTGTCACAAACAATTCGATCAAAAGCAAGTCGTCTCTAATAGAAATTTCATTGAACACATTATTAACTATCCTTAAACAAGCTTTCTAATCCATCTAAGCCTTAATCATCTCATTCTAGACACATTCACCATCTTCCAAACTATAATACACAAAATTGAGACAACGAGCAGCATAACACAAAACCTAAACACAAAAACTCAGACAATGAAAGCAGAACTTAAAAACTTAACATAAGTTGGACGACTTTCCTAGACGGATAGACAACCAGAGAAGATAAACTAGGAACGATGAAGTTAAACGAGGTTCAAGGCTCTTCGAAGCAAAAACCAGAGAAAAAAATGACAAAAAACAAAGCCATTTTCATGTTATATTTAAGAACTATAGCAAACTTTTGGCGACAATTTAAAAAAAAACGTTGCCAAATGTAGACCATTGGTGACGAATTTAGAAAAATGTCGCCCAAAGGTTAGCCCATTGATATGATTTCATGGAATCATAGCCAAGAGGTAAACCATTGGCGACAAATTAAGACAAACATTGCCAAAAGGTTGACTATTTACGACGATCTATAAAAACCGTTACTAAAGGGATAATCTTTGGGCTACGTTTTCACTAAAGTGCCACTAAATCAAGGCTTTGGAGACAATTTTATAAATCGTCACCAAATCTTTTCATAAATATTTTTATATATTTAACAAAATTTATGTAATATAGAAATTTTGTAAAATAGTACAAAATTTATATGTAATAAATAGAGTTTTTTGACACTACATAAAATTGTCAAATCATATATTTTAATAAAGAAAAATAAAAAGCATAAATATATGTAATATTAATAATTTTGTGTTTATAGTTTTATAAATTTTTGAAATGACATTATTATTGGCTAAATTTAGTTTTAGACTTA
Source organism: Erythroxylum plowmanianum (assembly GCA_025531925.1). NCBI lineage: Eukaryota > Viridiplantae > Streptophyta > Magnoliopsida > Malpighiales > Erythroxylaceae > Erythroxylum > Erythroxylum plowmanianum. The sequence goes on from JANVCQ010000230.1 coordinate 15,011,959, forward strand.
GAATCACTGAGAATAATATTAAATTTGATGTTGATGAATATGATATTAATATTTGATATTGATTTCCATTTTTTACTATATTGTAATTGTTTGTAATTATATTATAATTAATATAATTATATATGGTAATTAATATAATGATATATGAATGTATAGATAATACTCATAATTAATAAAATGATTTGTGAATACATATATAATAGAAAAATTTTCTTATATCTTAGTTAACTTATTATTCTATTTAATCATAATTCTTTATTTATTACATATAAATTCTATAATGTTACATAGAATTTTATATTATATATAATTTCTATAATATATAGATTGTAATATATAGAAAAATGATTTTTGTATTCGTCATTAAAGGTGAAGCCAAAACCACGTTATTTTATGAAATTGAAAACCTAATTATCTAAAGATTGGGCACAAATTGTTTGGATAGAGCCTACAAATGATTAAGGGCCAAAATAAGGCCCATTTCTGCAAGCAACAAACATTCTAGAGAGTTTCATTAGGATTTACATCAGTGGTCCATATGAATTGGAAGGTTCAAGAGGATTTATATGGAAATACATTTACTATCAACAATCCCTAAAACTTACTCTTGCCTTTCTTCACCTTAAGCAGGCAGATATAGCAACCCAGACCTTATCGAAACACCCACCCTTCACTCTCCATCTTCTTCTTCTTCTTCATCTTCTTCCTTTCCTAGGTAATTGTTCAACTCTATTCACTTCTCTAGTTTTTGTTTATACTTCACATTATGAAGATTGAATTAACTATTAAAGCTTTTTCCTTCAACACTACAACTGTTGGAGATGATAGCGTACATTCGTATTCTTTTTGGAGGCTTATTAAGATTATATGTTTTTATGTTTCTTAGTCATATAACTTTTATCATATGAAGTTGTCTCAGTAATAGATCACAAATTTAATATTACTAGAATGTTAGAACAAATTTGTAGGGAAGTGGGATAATTGTGTGCATGAATGATTATCCAAGATCTCCAAAGATAGTTCCTCAGTGTTTCTTCTTATTTACAATGTTTCTATTGTTTGTTATAAGTTTAGGCTTAAGATGTTCTCTCTTGCTGATGCTTTTGGTAAAAAAAATGCATTATATTGATATCCATGTACAAAATTAATGCTTGGATTGATCACAACTATACAAAGATAAGTAGTGAACTTTACCTTAATTGATAAGCATCTTTGCATTAGATTTGATGATAGAAAACTTAAAAAAAGTTATATGGTATATGTTGTATAATTTGGCACTGTATTTATGTAGGTTGTGACTTATGTTTGGCAGATGTGAAAAGAACATTCAAATAAGAAGACTTCTATTATTAAAGATGTCAGATCATTTTTTAATCTAAGTCGTATGCTTTTTGTTTTATTACTCTTTAAGGGTGAGTGGAAAACTTAGAATGTGCTTGCGAAGGGGATTTTTGGCTAGTTAAAAAATTAAGTTATGATAATCTTTTTTTGTGAATACTTTGTTAATTTCATATAACTTTATATAATTTTACGTTTCCTTATTTAATTGTACACTCTACTTCTATATTGATTATATCTATGACTTGTTTTGTTCTATTGCATTTTCAAAATAAAACTGTAAAATAAATTCATTGTGAAATGTTGATATGACAAATAGTTTTCAATGATAGAAATGAGCTCCGATGGGAGGTATATGATAGAATTCTCCCTACTAAAGAACATATCAATGGACAAAAAATATGCTTACCAAAGGGATCACTGCTTGACAACAATGTTTGATCTTCTTCCTCAAGTTTTTTAGTATCATTCGAATTCATTCTCTTTCTTTATTATTTGTATCTCATTTTCTGTTAGGAAGTTATTAAATGAATGTATGATTGTATATACTATGTGTTGTGTAAACTTCCTCAAAGTTTCAAGAGAACATAGATGAAAATAGAGGCAGTGATAATGTTTGATGGTCTATAAAGATTTAGGTAAATCAATAGTTTTAAAACAGTCATCAATTGCGAAAACTATTCTTGTTTGTTGTGTCAATGATGGAGTCATTCAATCGGGCATGCATGTGTTCGAATTTAGGTTCCTTATACCATTTGATATATCTTTTTTAGATTTTAGGATTTAATTTTTCAAGGGATTGTGAAGAAATTAAGTTGATTGTTCTATATTAAGTGTTTCTTAGGTGAAATGCATTGTACGTGCAGTTCATCTAATTCACTGTTACATATTGCATTTGAGAAATCGTTCAATGTATCTTCTGCTAATTTAGTTAAAATGAAGAAGTTGTTTGAAGAGAGTATCAATAAACAAACTGATGGGAGGGAGATCTTTATCTGTTTCAATTGATGCCTTTGAACATACAAGAAGCCTCCTTAGGGATCCAGACATAGGGAACTCCTTTACCTTATCTACCGAGTCTCGTGTCACCTTGAATACAAAAAAATAATTCTATCTTTTTCTCTTTGATGTATTAGGCGTGAACTTCATTATTTATCGAGTCTCGTGTTTTGTCTGTAAGAATTATTAAAGTTGTCATTAAAATCTTATATTACTTACTACATTTCATTATATTATATTACTTACCATATGTCATTATTTATTATTTTTCTGTAAGAATCATATATCATTGTATTACAAGCTTCATGTTAAAACCATTTGAAAATTTGTTACAACATATAAAATTGTCAAATCATATAATTTAAAAGAGACAAATAAAAATTATGAATCTATGTAATATTAATTAATTTGAGTTTATAGTTGCATAAATTATTGAAATAATTTTACATTGTTATTAGCTAAATTTATTTTTAGACTTAGAATCGTCGTTAATAATATTTATTTTTATTTTTATTAATACGATGTTTAGTCACCAAATGATCAAGTCAAAGTTAGTGAATTCACAATTATTAGTAAGAGACATTTGGTTACTTAAGCATTTAGTGGCAATTTAAAAATTGTCACTAAAAGTCATGCATTTAGTGACGATTTAAAAAATTGTTGCCAAAAGTCATGCATTTCATAACAAGTTTATGAAATTGTCGCCAAAGCATAAGCTCTTTGCAATAATTTTGAAAAGGCGTCACCAAAGGCTTACCATTTGGTGCAATGTTACTTAATTATCACCAAAGACTTGCCATTTAGTGAAGATTTTAGAAAACGTTGCCAAAGTCACAACCTTTAAAATTGTCGCTTAAAAAATGACTAAAAGGCTACCTTGTTGTAGTGGGATAATGTTTCATTGTTCTCAATTAGTATTGATTTAGGAAATCCTTAGTCAAGGTAGAATGACATATTGTAAATAGTTTTAAAATGTATAATGGTGGAGAAATAATATGACCGGACTTGAAATAAAGTAGACATTAATTTTATGCTTTATGTCTATTCAAAACATTGTAAGATGAAAGGATTGAATTATGTGAAAAAATTATACATAAAAAGGTTAGTTAAAATCACATTGACATTCCTAAATATTTAGGTGGTCATGATATATTATTAGACACCAATTTTGATCTATGTATATAAATTGTTTAATCATAAAATTAAAGATAAATTAAAAGAGTTTAATTTATTTGATCTTAAAAATAATTTTAATCAAGTTGAAGTTGATTGTAAAATTTGATAAACGTTATAATTAAACACGATATATTTAATAGATAAGAATCAATATGAGATATTAGATCTTATATAATTAATATTTAAGTAGAATTATTTATAATTTTAACTAAAGTTTAATTGAAATTAAAATTTAGTTTTAATTAAATTACTAAATATTCAAAACTTATTATAAATAGGCTTAAGCTCTAATAGAGTTAACACTCCTTGCTTAACTCTCTTTGTAATAGTTACATAGTTCTCTTAACTTATTATGTAGATACTGTTAGAGTCGGCCACGATAGTTAAGATAAACTGATTTTAAAAATGATTCAAAGAATAGACCACAAAATGATCGAGATTTATAATAAGATATGAATTAATCTTTATTTTGATTTATGTGTTAATCATTCTATAGAATTAAAGTCATCTTGATTTTTGCAAAATCAAATCAAGAAAAAATTTGGTAATTATTCTGCTACAGTTAGGACTAGATTCTGTCCCAATTTTCCACCACTACGTGCATGTTTTTATTGTTGAAAATTCACAAATGGAACAATCTTATATCAAAAAGAGACAAAAAAATGAAGTGATTTATATACAAATGTATGAGACATAACTTATTGTCTCAAGATTTTGGCTAAGATATGGTATTCTAATTATATATAAATTTGCTTGAATCCACTATAATTTCTCATCAAGCTCCTCCAAACCCTTCACTCATGGGGTAATCTCTACCTGTGTCTCGTTTGAAATGTGAAGATCAGGCTATAGTGGATTTGTTTGGTGGGATTGGATACTTTGTATTGCCATTCCTTATAAGGTAATTTAGAATAGTTTGCTATATTGGATTTATTTGCTGGTATTTTATGCTTTGTGTTGCCATTCGTTATCAGATACTTTAGATTAGTATGCTATAAGCCGAGGTTTGCAGTTTGTTTAGGTCCTCTTTCTCTTTCTCTCTACATATATAGTTTGTTTTTGGTCTCTCTTTCTCTCTCAACATATATATGTATATATACCCAAACTGGATATATCAAGTTAAATTGGTATTCGTTATGTCGATTTTCCCAGGAAAATTCTTATCATGAAATAAGTTGGCTTTGAAGATCCCTTGAGCATAACATGTTAAATTGAGTTCATTCCTTTATTGTGAAATTCTTACGGACATAGTGTCATTGCTTGATTATCCACATAATTGTTTTGTGCCCTCCTAATTATTGATAACTTACTTCAAATGATATCTTTCTTTTTGCTCTGTCTGAATTCTTTGTTTATTTCTTAGGGGTAAAGTCAAGCTGGTTTATACTTGTGAATGGTATCCTTATGCTATTGAGGCCCTTAAAGGAAACCTCCAAAAGAGTTCTGTCTCTGATTGGTGCATTGTAGTTGAAGGAGATAATCGATTGACCGCACCTAAAGTATGTTTCTTCACTGCTTATATTATATTCTAAATATCCTTGTTGCTACTTCCCAATAACCTGCCCTGAAAAACCGAAGGGGGTTAATTGTTTCGCAAACTTTTCGTAAACTTCTTTAGCAAAATAATATAAACATCAAAAATTTGGTAACGCAGTTCGGCACACCTTGTTTACGTCTACGGAGCCCTCACCCAGCTTAATACTTTCATGAAAGTATAATAGATTTACCCAAGGCTTTACTGAGCTGACACTACTCAACCCTTGACACTATCTCTCAACCTCAGTTCCCGTGAAAGAAATTGACACCCAATAGTACGACCGCTTCGTACTAACCTCGACAGAGAATTTCTCAAAACAATGTTTAATGATAATGAAACAAACTAAGCAACTCAAGTGATTAAATAAAATTCAACATAAATGACAACACTTAAGAAAGAAGAGAAAAACAACTTCTCGATAGGTTCAGCTCACTGAAATAGATCTGAAAGTTGTCACCATGAAATATAAACGTTATAAATATTAAAGCTGCAAAATTCACGATGAGTGCTGGAATTTTTCAAACACAAATACCATAGAAAAACCAGCTGCCAAAATTGCACACACTTCACAACAGAATAGCCCAACGATAGTCGTTCAAAGCTAGAAAAATGCAACTCTAAAAATCACACAAATGCAGCAACTTTTCAGCCCACTTAGACGTCATCCTTGACAGAAAAAAAAACCAACAATATGATGGATTAATTATAAACGTAAAGTCAATAGTGTTATACTCCAATCCAATCCACAGCCATAGATCTAAGAACTCTCAGCAGAAAATCCATTAATAATACAAAAAAAAAAGAATATCCAGCTGTAAAGACATCAATGACAAGTGTAGAGTTGCAAAATCAAGGTCACTTATGCAGAAAATCTAAGACTTAGAATGTCACACGCCACCACTACACAAGCAATCCTACAATCTCCATTCCACACCTAATGTGATCCATACAACAGCAACATAATATGCCCATCAACGCTCAATCAACCAATCAAGATACCCATGAAGACCACTCACGCAAGCCTGCCATTTTTTCACATAGAAAGAAATACTATGTCTACCCTTTTTTAACAAAATCCACTTGAATTTCAATTTAAGATGGACTTCTAATTTCATTGTAATTCTTATACCAGAGTCCAACACAAATAAGGAGTGTTGTTTACACCATATCTTGATTTGGATTTTTAAACATTATCTTAAAGACCCAATAATCAAAAATGTCAAAATTAAATAATAAGATATATAATAAATATCTTAACACGCGCTATCCCTTCTTTTTCTTCCCAGACACAAAAGACTGAGTTATTTCTGGTGGTGTTTTTTCCATGCAATGTGATAGTCATAAAATTGTATTACATTTACACAATGTTTATGACCCATGAATAAATGGAGTTGTAAGTCCTCAAACTGGTTAAATTAATACTTTTGAACTAATCACTGGATGGTTGCTTTGTATTTTTAAAATTAGCCGCTTTTAAGCAATCCCGGTAAACTTGGGAGACATGATCCTCTGTCTAATATTATGATGTCTTATTCTGTCCCATGAATCTCAGTCATTTATTTATGCGGGATCTACACGTGACCCACATAAATGAATGACTGAGATTTATAGGACAGAAAAAGACATCATAAAATTGGACAAAGGATCCGAACTCTAAATTTGGTGCATGGAGGTTAAGATTTAGCAGTTTCTTAATCTAGCGTTAAGTTGTAACCAACTTCTAGCTAATGGGCTTTACTTCCATCAATTGTGGACCATTCTTCATTATGTTCTAAAAAGAACTTCCACCATGCAAGTTGCATTTACAGAAGAAGATTTTGCTGGAAGTTATTGGTTATTTTTTTACAGGGAGTGGCATATCGAGTATGTTTTAGTCTTCTTCCCTCAACTGATCCTCTATTCCTATAAACCAGTTCTTATCATATTCTATTAAATCTCGTCCCCACACAAATATGTAAATAAAATTAAATAGAACAAGGTTGGAACACCCTAAATAGAATAAAGGATTTTGTGTGTGTCGAATGAAGGGTTGAAACTTCTCAGAGTTGAACCTACAGTAGAGCTGAAATAGTTAAACTTGTTCTTTTTCCTTCATTTGCACGTTGGACAATTTCACATCGACCGTTGGAATTTCCTGTAACTATTGATTCTAATTTGTACACCATTTGGCATTTTCTTTTAGTAATTGTGAGCAAACAAATGGCAGAAGGATAAAATACTGAAAAAGTTATCATTTTAGAAATCCTAACTAACATAGTACGTGGCACTTCTCTCTCTCTTTCACATTTTATAGTCTGGTGTTAATATTGCTGAGATGCAGGTGGAACGTTGCAAGTGCACATTAACGTAAAGGACACAAGAGGTTTCATAGTCAAATTGTTCTGAGATCTATAGATGAACTTGCCAAACTAGAAGGTGCAATTTCGTGGAATGTTGAATCAGTTGATACTGAGGCTATATCCAACTCTCTTGAGATTTTGATTATTTGCAAGTCATTGTTGGGAGACATCAACAGACATGTGAAAAGAGTAAATGGTTTGCCCCACGCATACGACATCTTGTTGCTGATGTGAGATGCAGACTTGCTTAGTCATAAACCACTTGAAACAACATTGGTTAAGAGAATCTATGGTATCAGCACTATAATTATGCTCGGAGTGCCAGAGCTAGTAATTCATCTCCCGTAGGACATGTCATCAAGAGTGAGATTTCCCAATTTTTCTTGTTTTATGTTGCAGCATAAAGAAAAATTATCTTATATTCTGCAACAAAGTATAATTTTGAAGTCTGTGGCTTTAACTACGTCCTGAATACTCGTTGAATATGAGTGTAACAATAAAAAATTACTAAAGACGTAGATATCACCTTTTCCCTTTGGTTTAAGTGTGGTAGAATTGAAACTTTCTGTTAAAGAGAAGAGAAAATATTACATGTTAACGCTAACCCTAAAACCAAAACACATGGGTCATGGATGGTCCATGACCAGGCCCACTCACACAAACCCAATACACAGCAGGCACAGACCACGTGATCTGTTGCACTCAGCAACCCACACACAGCTTCTTTTCCTCTTGCATTTCTTGCATTGTACAGATCTGAAACAGTAGCCTCCCACAGGCCTCCCAGAGCTGTCCTTCCCCTCTGCTGTCCTTCCTTCTGCCATACAACACAAAAGCAACAACCAATAGTTTCATTCCTAGCATTAGTATAAAAGCACAAGCAATGTATAGTTTTATGTTATGTTGAAATAAGAAAATTTCTTCATCGCTTACCCTCTTTTTCTTTCATGGTATCAGAGCCAAAGGGCTGATCCAATTTATCCTACCAACCTAACCACAAAATGTCAAGCATAGTAGAGAGCAGTGAGCAACCTGATTTAGAACAATACTCCATAACCAATACCGAAAACCCTGGAGCCATCTTAGTCACCACCCTACTCAATGGCAACAATTACATAACTTGGAGCAAATCGATGATGATTGCTCTATGTGCAAAAGACAAATTATCTTTCATTGATGGCACTTGCATGCAACCAGTGGAGGACAGAAACTTACTTACCAGATGGAGGAGGGCTGACTCTATGGTCAAGTCTTGGATACTCAACTCTATGACCAAGGAACTAGGCGATGCATTCTTGTCATTCTCCACAGCAAGGGAGCTTTGGGAAGAGCTGAGGGAAAGATT
>JANVCQ010000230.1:15026949-15037091 GCA_025531925.1 Erythroxylum plowmanianum
CACGTACCAATGACTCATTCCTCTAAAATTAGAGGTCAAATGTATGAACATATCACATATGCAATATAACAACCTAGTATGTCCCAATTTACCAATATAACCTTCCCATCGGTGACGGGATGTTACACGTCAGTTGCAGTAATAAATTTTGCTTCATCGGTGGATAGAGCAACAAATTTTTGCAATTTTGATTGCCATGAAGCAGCTCCCCTTGTAAAGATAATTAGGTAACCTAAAATAAATTTTCTTGAGTCAACATCATTGTCCATGTCTACATTTGTGTAACTAACTAACACAAGCTTGGTAATTCCAAAACATAAGCATATTTTGGAAATAACACGTAGATATATGAGAATCTACTTCACAACACCCCAATGTTCCTTACCAGGATTTGAAAAGAACCTACTCACTACTCCAACTGTTTGAGCAATATCTGGCTATCTATATACCATGACATACATCAAACTTTCAACTGCAGAAGTATACAGGACTTTCATAATCTCTTCCTTATCTTCGTCCATCGAAGGGCATTGTTTAGTACTTAGCCTAAAGTGATTAACAAGATGAAAATTAACTACTTTAGCTTTATCCGTGTCGAACTTTGAAGTATTTTCTCAATGTACTTCTCTTAAGACAACTATAATTTCTTGGCACCCCTATCTCTTATAATCATCATGCCAAGAATCTGTTTTGCTAGCCACAAGTCTTTCATGAAAAAAGACTTGCTTAATTGCTTCTTTAAACTATTAATTCTGTTAATATTTTGGCCAACAATCAACATATCATCACCATAGAATAAAAGGGTAATGAAATCATCATCATAGATTTTTTGTACAAAAACACAGTGATATGAAGTAGTCTTGATATGAAGTAGTATTCTTATAGCCTTGCTTCACCATAACTTGCTCAAATTTCTTATACCACTATCTCGATGCTTGTTTTAAGCTATAGAGGCTTTTATCAATCTACACTCATAGTCCTCTTTCCCCTTTTCCTTGAAACCCTCTGGCTGCTCTTTCTCTCTCTCTCTCTCTCTCTCTATATATATATATATATATATATATATACATCTTTTTTCAAATCTCCATGAAGAACGGCTGTCTTGACATCCGATTACTCGATTTTCAAGTTTAAACTTGCTGTTAAATCAAGCACTGCACAAATGAATGTCATTTTCAAAATTGGTGAAAATATCTCGTCAAAATCAATGCCTTTTTTCTTTGGCTGAATCCTTAAACAACCAATCTAGTTTTGAATCTTGGATGAGGATTATCTTTTTCATGCTTAATCTTGAACATCTAGTTATTTTTCAAAGATTTTTTGCCTTTTGGCAACTTCACTAGCTCAAAAGTTTTATTCTCATGAAAAGACTTCATCTCATCTTGTATGGATTTAACCCGTTTCATCTTATGTTCATCTATCATAGCCTCTTAAAAATTCTCAAGTTTTCCCCCATTAGTAAGTAACATCTACTAATCAATGGAGTATCTATTAGAAGTTTGTATTATTCGCGTAAATCTCCTTATTGGAACCAAAGTAGTCTCTGATGTTAGTGGTTAATTCTAAACATCATCTTTATCAGAATCTTTATATGATTGATTTCAAATGGGAGCATCATCATTAACTATGTTCGACTAATGATTTTCAACTGCATTTCCAAATTATCTTGGCATCGTTTTTGGAGGAAATAACTCTAAGTCCATTAGGTCACTATCAGTTATTGGAACATCCCTTTTCACTTTGACAAGATCTTTAATGGTTTGATCTTCAAAAAATATAGCACCACGGCTTCGAATCAGTTTCTTCTAAATTGGATCATAAAATTGATAGATGAATTGATCTTCTCCACAACCAATAAATATACGCTGGCAAGTCTCAACATCAAGCTTGGATCTATCATCTTTAGGGGTATGGACATAAGTTTTGCAACTGATTACCCTTAGATGATCATAGGAAACATCCTTTCCTGACTATACTTTCTCCAGAACATTACACTATAAAGGGATGCAGGGTGAGTGATTTAGTGCATGTACTGCTGTGAATAAAGCCTTACCCCCAAATGTCTTAGGCAATTTTACATATGAGAGTAGGCTTCTAACTCTCTCTATCAAAGTCTTGTTCATCCTCTCATCTAATTCATTCAACTGTGGTATCTTAAGAGGAGTAGTCTAATGTTAAATACCATGCTCTTTGCAGTAAACATCAAATGGTCCAATGTATTCCCCACTATTGTCTATTCTAATGCATTTCAACTTCTTTCCAATTTGTCTTTCAGTTGAGACATGGAATTGCTTGAAAACTTCAAGCACTTGATCTTTAGTCTCTAAGGTATATACCCACGTCTTCCTAGAATGATCATCAATGAAAGTCACAAACTATTGTGCACTACCTAGTGACTTTGGCAGTAACCTACCTACATAGATCTAAATGCATTAAATCCAACACATTCTTCATTTTGGAAGAAGGGGAAATTTTGAAAGCAACTTTGTTTTGCTTTCCTGCTAGACAATCATCACACTTATTTAAATGTAACAAGTCAATTCCAACTAATGCATTCTTTTTCACCAACTGAGTCATTCACTTCTCGCTTATATGACCATGTCTCCTGTGCCATAATTCAGTTGAACCATCTTTCTCCACTTGATTCACGGCATCATTGGAGAGCTTTACCTACATTAAGTACAACTTAGAGCACTTATTACTTTTAGCGATTACCAAGGAGCCTTTAGTAAGTTTCCATTTGTCATCTTGGACAGTGCTACAAAAACTTTCATCATCAAGTATGCCAACAAAGATCATATTTAGGAGAAGATTAGGAACATGCGTGATACCTTTCAAAGGCAATCTTATGGCTTTTTCTGTCGTAAGCAAATATCATCTTTTTTGGTAACTTTGGCCAACTTGCTATTTCCCATTTTAATGACACCAAAATCTCCTTGTGGATATGATGAGAAGTGTTCTTTATATGTTGTGGCGTGAATAGTAGCACTCATTGTCACTTATCCAATTGAACTCATAGGATCCAATATTTACATCATTACCATATGAGATGATGTGAAATTCATCAACGACGGTAGTCGTCGATGCGTGTTCATCATCACTGCTATCATCTTTTTTAACTTCTTTGCCTTTGTTCTTCTCTTCTTTGAACTTCCGACATCATCTTTTGATAAAACCCTTCTTCTTGCAACGATGACACTCAATGTTTTCATATTTATTTGATCTTCCTCTACTCTTATCTCTGGAATTTGAACCTTTATATTTGCTCCTCCTCTTGGAACCTGTGACTAGAACTTTTGACTGAGTTGAAGAGGTCGAACTCTATGATCTCTATCTTATTTCTTCATTTAGAATTTCACTTTTTACGGACTCTATGTTATCAACATCATCAACTGCAGAATTGGTAATTGAAATCTTCAAAGTCTCCCAAGACTCTAGTAGGAAGGTAAGCAAGAAAAGGCCAAGCACTTCATCATTAAACTTTATGCCCATTCCTAATAATTGATCCACAATCCATTGAAATCCACTCAAGTGATCTGCCATAGAGGTACCTTATTGATATTTTATCTGCATTGTTTTTATTAGATAAAATAATTTATTATTACCAATTTTTGAGGCATACAACTCCTCGAGCTTCTTCCATAATTTTTGTATGTGAGTCTCGTTGCAAATATGGTTATATACATTATCTTTGACAAATTGTCAAATAAAACCATATATCTGTTGATGATCAAACACCCACTCCTCGTTTGATTTATTTTTACTTGCTGAGGTAAACATCAATAAATGCTTTTTTGTGATGAACAAAATATCTTTCATCTTGTTCTTCCATACATGGTAGTTGGAATCATTTAGGCTAATCATCTTGCTTATTTTTGCCTCCATCTTCAATGAGAAATCCTTTGGCACAGAATAGAACCTGACTCTGATACTACTTATTAGGAAAAAAATTAATAAATTATATCCCACAAGTAAAATAAGCAAGGAAAGAATACACTTAAATTTAATGTGGTTCACCTTTTAATTTGGACTACGTCCATGGCCAAATTCTAAATAAATCTTTCACTACTAAAAATCAATAAGTATAGAGAGTGAAAAATTACACGACAAAATAATGACACTCACACACAAAGTGTCTTCCAAATTTATTATCCCTAAGATAATATCATCATTAATTTGTCACTTACCTTTTTAGGAAAAAGCTTCCTAGAAATACCCCAAAATCACTCTCTCACAATCTTTAGAATACACAAATGGCTTGTAAATGCTCTCTTTAACTCGCCACTTATCACCCGCATATGCACATATCATACACCCCCACGAAAGAAGGAGAAAGGGTCTATTTATAAACCCTCCATCGTTGCCGATGCAAGTTGTCTATTTTTTTTAAATCTTCTAGAGCATTATATAGCGGTACCTCATGTAAGTCGACATCGCCTTACATATAGGACATTTCTTATGGTTTTACTTGTTTAAAAATTTTATATTGATTGTTTGAATTATTAACAAAACAATTTTGTAGTATTGAAATTTTCTTAAAAAGGATGTAGTGAAGTTTTTAACATAAATTGTCATGTGTACTGTGATAGTATTTATATAGATATTGTTTCGTGTTTAATTTGTATTAAAATTATTGTATTGATAGAAAGATTTTTCTTAAATGTTTTAATATTATACTTTTTTTAGTTATTAAGAATACTTAAATTAAAGTTTACAAAATTATTTTTCTTTTACCTTTATGATATATGCTTACTCACATCTCTAATTCTCACCAATTTCTTTCTGCATTCACAACTGTTGGACTTCTTTATTAATTATCGTTTTGACTATTAAGGATACTTTACCATAGAAAATATTACGATGACGGTTAGGTCAAGGTGCGAAGAAAGAGGGGGTCAATAAATTCAGGATTTCTGCAAGAATCAGACAGAAACGTTCCAGGCAATGCAACATAAAATAAAGATTGAGTTCAAATAAGAACTATGTAATTAGGAATGGTTGAGATTAAGTTGGGTCCCTATTGCGAGTTACCGGAAACCGGCGGGTGGAGGTGAAGCTTTGGGGAATGAAATTGTCGGTGACTGCCCCTGCCCATTTAGCTTCGGCTGCATTTCATATACAAGCTCTTTTTCCTTTCCTCATTTATGTGATAAATGTATCTCATTATTAGCTTCAAAACATGGACGGTCTCTTTCTTCTAGTCACTTCGTTTACTTTTACTTTGTCCATCGTCGGCATCCCATCTATTTATATATATAATATATACAAATCTTTTTCATCGGACTGTAGAGATGAAGACATCAACATAACAACATATCTGGTGCATGGTATGCAGGCACCTTAACTACCATTGATCCATGTATTTGCTTATCATCCACCTCAAGCATTATTATGTGATTTGCAGAATGTTACATCCTTTTGGCAAGCAATCGAGGTCATTCGGAGCACTAATAATGCAATCTAAAACAACGCCCTCCCTACCCCACTCGAATGCTAATAATTATTTCAAGTGTAGAAATGGTAGGATGGGGCTACGGCAGATGCACTTGATTATTTAGACAATTATTATTTTTTTATTTCCGAAATATTTTAGGAGAGTCTCGTCTAAAAATAACGATACCTTTAAGTTTTACACACTCAAATCAATTTCTACTCAAACCGAATAAGTCCTTTATAAAAGGTAAATTTTAGTCCCAAATTTTAAACGACTGCGTACACGTAATTATTATGAAATCTTGTACAATTACAAATCGACTAGCTGGCTGCACCTGGCAACAAGTAAGCGTAGTCTCACAAGTGGTCCTTTTGGTGAGCCACACAAGTGGTACTTTTGCGACCGCTATATGCTCACTGGCTTCTCATTCACTTAGGCCAAACTCTTTTGTTTCCATAATTCACATGTAAAGATTTGTGACCTAATTAAGGGAAGGAAACTGATTCACAGAGATGAAACCAGAGACGGAAGAAGCAAGTCATCATATAAAATCCACAAGATAACTTTGCATTTACCAATTTATTGAGCGAGTCATTTATAGATTGCTTAGAACTTAAGAGAGCGCCTTTGAACTGACCTCGAGATTCCCACGAGCATTGCTTTTGTTAGCTGATCACATAGATACTTGTGGCCAAAGTGTTAAAAGCACTTATGGTTACTTTCTGCAAACCCCAGGAGCGATCGTTATTTTCAACAAAAAATAGAGTTGACAAGGTTTTCTTACGTGCTCACTCATGGAGCAGTAAATGCCAAGATTAAACAAGGTGAAAACAGGCCAAAATAATCCAACACATGTGCTTACCTGACTCACACCTGTCCCATATTTTATCCGCAACTTGTCCTTCTTTTCAATATTTAATACCCCTTCAAGCCTAGAAGCGATACTTATCAGGTCAAGTGACCTTTCGGTAAGAAACTCTGCCTTGAATACTGCAGAATGAGTGCCAAGGTTCTGTTCTTTTTTGCTTTGTTGTCCTTCTGGGCTGTGTCTTTCAGGCCAGCTTTTGCAGAAAATGAGCAAGACCCAGGTCTTGTTATGAACTTTTACAAGGATGTATGCCCTCAGGCCGAGGACATTATCAGAGAACAGGTTAGGCTGCTTTACAAGAGACACAAAAACACTGCTTTTTCATGGCTAAGAAGCATCTTCCATGATTGTGCTGTCGAGGTTAGTTATTTTCTGTCTCTTTTACCTGTTTCTCTCACGGTTCCTGTACGGTTTTCATGTTGCTGACGTATGTTAGTGTCGGTTATATAGTCCTGCGATGCTTCACTGTTGCTGGACTCCACAAGGAGAAGCTTGTCTGAGAAGGAGACAGACAGGAGCTTCGGCCTCAGGAACTTTAGATACATCGAGACCATCAAAGAAGCTGTCGAGAGGGAATGCCCTGGAGTTGTCTCCTGCTCAGATATTCTCGTACTATCTGCTAGAGATGGCATTGTTGCCGTATGTTCCTTGACATTTGAATTACATTGGATATCTTTACTTTGGATATCTTGTCAATATTCCATAAAGTTTCTGAGAATTATGAGCTTCTTGTGCTGTGGCGTCTTGAGTAAGCAGAGGTTTCTTCATTTCTCACTGTTTCAACGTTCTCCTTGTGAGCAAGCGGTGGTTCTGTTATAATTACCCTCACTACAGGCCGAGTGTGGTCCTACACAACGTGACATTAATTATAGTCTGTTTTTATCTTCAGTGAGAGAGAACACCTTGTCATCTTATAATCAACTTGTAAATGGGAAGTTGCTGAACTTTGTCGTTTTTTGGCTCTGAGACAGAGAGATCAGCAGTTGATTTTTGGACTTAAATGCAACCTAAAACTTTCTATTTTTGCAGTTAGGTGGACCTTATATCCCTCTCAAAACTGGAAGGAGAGATGGAAGGAAAAGCAGAGCAGATGTGCTTGAGCAATACCTTCCAGACCACAATGAGAGCATATCTGTTGTTCTTGAGAGGTTTGGTGCTATGGGAATTAACACCCCCGGAGTTGTTGCCTTGCTAGGTATGACATGCATTATTGTCTTTATATGAGTGAATAAGACTTGGTGATAAATTGTGTTTATGAATTGATGTTGAACAGGAGCTCATAGTGTCGGCCGAACCCACTGTGTGAAGCTGGTGCACCGTTTGTACCCAGAAGTTGATCCGGCACTAAACCCTGAACACGTTGAGCACATGCTTCATAAGTGCCCTGATGCAATCCCAGACCCTAAAGCTGTTCAATATGTGAGAAATGACCGTGGCACACCCATGAAGCTAGACAACAATTACTACAGAAACATATTGGATAACAAGGGCTTGTTGATTGTGGATCACCAACTGGCAACTGACAAGAGGACAAAACTGTTTGTGAAGAAAATGGCCAAAAGCCAGGATTATTTTTTCAAGGAGTTCTCAAGGGCTATCACCATTCTTTCTGAGAACAACCCACTCACTGGAAACAAGGGTGAGATCCGAAAGCAGTGCAATGTTGCCAACAAGCACCACTAAATGTCCTTTAGAATAAAGGAAAAATAAGAAGCCTTTCTAGATCTGTAGATGGGCTTAGTCAGTGATGATGATGTTCCCTGCATTTCTCTCTCTCTTCTTGCTATCTGTCGGTGTGGTTGAATACTGGACTGGTAATGTATGTATGTATGTGTGCATGTTTTTATGTATGGTGATGATGATGATCTGTAGATGGGCTTAGCCAGTGATGATGATGTTCCCTGCATTTCTTTCTCTTTTTTTGCTGTCCGTCGGTGTGGTTAAATACTGGACTGGTAATGTATGTATGTATATATATATATATATATATATATGTATATATATATATGTATGTGTGTGTGTGTTTTTTTTATATATGGTGATGATGATGATGCTCTCATCATGACGAAGGAATTCTAACTAAGGTAGTCTAGCTTTCACCTGGATGGTTTGCATTGGAACCAGGTTCCACTTAGGACCCATCTCACATGTGACATTAAAAAAAAAAAAAGCCACTAAGTTATAAAAGAGACTGGCAAGTGGTAATGAAACAAAAATTGGCCAACGATAAGATTTAAGATTCCCTTATTTTGGTATATTTACGAAAGGCAGCAAATAATACGTATATGTGAGTAACGTTTAGATTAAAAAAATTTATGAATTGGTTAAGAAAAAGACGAGTACTTCCTAAAGGTGTGCGTACGAGAAAGCGGAGTTGGCACATGAAATTTTCAGTTCTAATTACGATGTTTTAATTATGTTGATTTAATTTTATTCATACACTTATGTGAATTTCACATAAATGTTAGAACATGCTAAGAATGCTATAATTGTTAGAATCTAATCGTACATATTCAGAGCAGATCTTGATAATTGATTAAATTTGAATAAAACATAAATCGATTTAGAAATCATACCTTGTTCGTTTTTCCTGTTTAATTGTTTATCCTCTGATAGTATCCACAGAACAATTCTCAAACTGCTTTGAGAGGAAGACAACAAAAAGTGCTAGTTTTTAAAAAGCTCTTCTATTTAAATAGAGAATTCATAATAGTCTTTTATTAAAGTTAGATCTCTTTAATTAAAATTTAATTATAATTATAATTAAAATTAATTTAATTTAATTTTAATAAAATCAAATATCTCATATTTAGTTCCTAAAATTTCTCAAACTTTATAATTAAGTTCAACTTAATTAAATTAATTTTTTTATAAGTTACTTTTTAATATGTAACCCATTAGACTCCTAATAAATTGGCAATGATTATAAGTTATAATTTTAAATCGCAATTAGGATTAGATAAATTAAAACTTTTTTTAATTTATCTTCAATTCTCCAATTAAATAATTTATAATCATAAATCATGATTGATGTCTAGTAACATGTTATGATTACCTAAATATTAGGAATGGCAAAGTGATTGACTTAACCTGTCCATGCGTGACTATAATGTATAATTTAATTTTTTTGTCATTCAATATTCTAATTGGACAGAATATGGATATAGTGTCTACTCTTATCATCCAATCATATTTGTTCTTGCTAATTAATAATTGATTTATAATTGAAAACTCCTTTTTAAATATCAATTCACTTTGGCCATAGAATTCCATAAATCATTACTAATAAAAAACAACAGAATATTATCTCTAATTACTTTAGAGTGATGTATCCTATATTGATTTACTCAACTATCTACATATGGTTCATACTGTATCTAATTACTACCAACTGAATTATTTTAGGATGATTCATAAGTAACATCAAATCACAGTAATTTTCACACTAGATACCTTGGTAATCTCAAGTCTGAGAATCAATTATACAACCATCATTATGAGATAATATATAGACACATAAGTAATATTCCATTCGGAATTCTCATAATTCGGCCAGTTCAGTGACTTATTTACTAATAATCACCCACATATTAGTTTAAATATCTCTATACTTTAATTTATGAGATCAATTACTTTCTTCATAAGAAAGAAACATAATTTGTGCTAGTTTTACCGTTTCAACAATATCTAATCTTGATGAAATTTCAACTAGGAACATTTAGGAATAATACTTAAGTGTATATTGAATCTCATAATTATGATATCATCATAATTTCAATTACACAGTAATTATTCTAAGGATTTTATCTTTAGTATTAAAACATAAAATATTAATTAAAT
>JANVCQ010000230.1:15052134-15067943 GCA_025531925.1 Erythroxylum plowmanianum
TGTCCTCTTTGGGAATCGAACTCGCGACCCCTCAAGGTTTTGTTGTTTCTAAGAACACGTCTCTCACCATTGAGCCACATGGCTCAATGGTGAGAGGCGTGTCGCAAACACACGCCGCGGTATAACCTGTAAACACACGCCGCGGTATAACCCGCAAACACCTACGAGTGCGGTTTGGGGTCCAACAAAAGCATATGTTTATGTTTGTTTTGTTGAGTTTGTGTTTTGTTTTTGTTTGAGGACAAGCAAAAGTTTAAGTGTGGGGATGTTGATAGGTTTAGTTTAGATTATGTTTTGATAGGTGTTTGAGTGTGTGTATAGATGGTTTGAAGATGATTGTTCCACGTATAGGCTTATAATTATATTATTGTGTATGTTTATTTATATTCTAAGTGTTAGTGTGGTTTAGAGCATGTTTTCATCTATTTTAGGGTTTAGGGGCATTTTTTGAACCGAACAAAGGGGAGAAAATTTGAGACTATTTGAGAATGTGAAAACACTCCAAAAGAGTAGCTACTATCTCACAAAATTGGATCAAATAAAGAGGATTAAGAAGAACATTGACGATTTCCAAATCAAGTTCCAAATCAAGTTTTTATTTATTTCATTTTGTGATTTTCATTAACTTGATGTGTAAATTGGATTCTAAGATGTTATTTAGATTTATGATGTTCTAAATTTCCAAATTAGGGTTTGTTCTTTAGTTGTTTTGTGACTTCATCATTATTAAATTCAATATAATATTCTGGTGTGGTGATAATTGCACATGTCAATGCTTCGTCAATAAATAGAGAGAGTTACTTGAAAGTAATCAAATTAGGTTGTTCAATGAGAGTTGACAATTAATAAGTCACACAATTATCATATTGATAATCTTACATAAAGAGATCTTGTGTGAGAACTTAATTATTCAATAGATCACATCAGAACTAGTTGAAAACGTTAGGAAGTTTTTGTGAATCGAAAGGTTGCAAAATCTGAAATTTCGTAATCAATTAGGGTTAATTGATTAGGTCTTGAAAGAGAGCAATCAATCTATTCGAAAATCTAGGATCACGACCTAATTGAATCAATAGTGGTTAAAGGAATAAGACACTGAAAGAATAAATCCTAAGCTTTTATCATTGATCATCCTTACATAATTATGGCAACTTAATTATTAGTTGATTATTTGTTTAATTTTATTTGATTAATTTTTGATATTTACTTTCATTCAATTCATATTTCACTACCTTAGAAAAAGTTCGGTTCACTCGATTTTAACTATTTCCTTGTGGAATCGACACCTTTAATACTACAATTTTACAATCCATATACTTGCAGATATTGGTAGTTTTATTATAGGTAAAACTTGCTCAATACATACCTGAGTTAAAGGAGGATGCTTGTGGTTTAGACATAAATTTTGTGTACACTATAACCTTTTTAGGAAGTAATTATTTTGCCTATTCCCTCCACAACTCAGGTTAGGATGATCTTTCCAACCTAGGTTACAGGTCTGGGAATATGAATTGTGTTATTAAGAAAAACTTCCTCTTGTAGCATTAACATGTTTCATATTTCGGTCTTGTAAAGTTAGGCACCTAATTGTCACATGGTTCACATTGGAACATATCTCACAAGCTTTCATATGTGCCTACCCGATAGCATTCTTCCTAAAAGAAGAGGTTAACTTATCTAAACAATGTTAAATAGGTGAATTATTTACATGAAAATCATTGCAAATGATAAACTCTTGTAAGTTTGTCATCATACACTCAAATAGAGTTCTTACCTCCTTAAGAGCCTTCTCACCTAATTCTCTACCTCTTGTTTCATCAACTAAACTCCTATTCATAGGTGATAATCCTTCGTATAAATATTAAATGAGGAGTTGCTTCATGATATTATGATAGATATCACATTTTGAAGCACTCTTAATGCTCGTAAAGGGTTTCTCTATGATGTTGTGTAATTCCATAAAATTTCTTTCCTAATGATTGATGTCTTCGATGTTGGAAAATATTTCTTCAAAAATAGCCTTTCATTTCAATCCACGTGGTAACACTCCCTGTATATAGATCGAAAACCCAATTTATTGTTGCATATTTTAATGAAAATTAAAAATCTCTCAATATGATTTGCTCTTTTGTCACCCCTAGAAGTTTTTGATGAGATCTTTGAATTGTAAACAGTAATAACATTTATCACCTTTGAGAATCCGAAACACCAAGACCCATGTGAATATCAAAACAAAATCTAGATCAAGTAGTACCTTTTGCATTAGAAATATGCAATGAAACTGGTAGTGTTGGGAAGACCACATCATCTCTACTGACATCCACACTCTTGCGAGACTTAACAACCCCTTATGATATGCTAGCGACACTTTCTGAGACCTTTGTCTCTCTCTATTTTTAACAGAAGACATCTCCATTAAGGTTTTTGAGCAGATGAGAGCATATAAGATTCTTCAATCTTCAATTCATTAAGGCCCAATGAATGTTCAGTCTACTTAATGTGCAACCCTGTAGGTGTAAAGACCCAACATATACCTTAGAAGTATTATAGCATGTCTAGGGTGTATTAAAAAGTGAACATAATAAACTAAGTGCATCTTAGGAAGAGACATAATGGTACTTAATGCAAAAGACATGGATTAATGGGTAATTTGTTCATTTTATCATTGACTTACATACTTATATATTAAATATATATGGGAATTTGTTTATATGCTTGCTTAGATTTATGAATGTGATGTGAGGGAACTGATATGAGGTATTCCATAAGTAAATGGATGTTTTTAGTTAAATTGGATGCATTTTTGTGTTGCTCTTGCATGATAAGACCGAGGTTAGTTGATTTAGGATGTGTACCTCAGTTAATGGATAGGTTCCACCAAACATATTTATGTAATTTGGTCGTATATTGGATTGTGGACATCCAAATTGGATAATTTTAATTGGAGATTAAACTAGAGACATAGATCTAAAACTTTCATGATAGGAACCAAAGTTTTATTGTGCCTTTAAGGTTTTTGAATTTTGGCTTAAATTTCAATTATGGTTGTAGTCCCTATTTTCGAACAACCTGTAGTGCTTTGGGTATAAATCCCAAAATAATTAACCAAAATTGTATGAAATTTATTACATTAGAAAACTAAGACATAGGAGAATGAAATTAATTTATATAATGTAGGCCAATGTGGGAAGTAAAAGAAGAAGAAAGACCAATGTACAATTTTTTTTTCTAAAGTTAACATATGGACTAATTGGATTAAGACATATGTGACCAATAATGATAAAGCATGTGTGTCCAACAGGAATTAAGCATATGTGTGAGTCTTGAAAGTTCTGGAATGGAGATATGGAGAGGTGAGATGCACGACATTTTGGGGATACCAAGTTCATATTTTTCTCCTCTCCATTTCACCTTCTTTATCTCATCATTTTTCAAGTAAGAAATCAAGTCAATCTTAGATGGAAATCAAGGTAAAAGTTAGGGATTTTCTCTTCACCTTTATCTCTTCTTACTTTTCTTATGAAGGAATGAAATTATAAGGTTGAAAATGGGATTGACAGTTATATTTTTGGTGTTTCTAGTGGGTGAGTCAAGCAAAGTTGAAGAGGAACGAAAGGAAAGGCAATAGAAGACCTACTTTGTCAATTTTTAGATTTGGGACTTCACTTAGTTGATTTATGTATTTGTGTATGATTGGATAGATATAAAGATTCATGTGGATGTTGAATGGTTGCTAGGATGTTGCTTTGGTGTTATCTTGCATAGAATTGGTTGAATATGACAAGAGAGTATTATGTAGTGGAATTCTATCTAGGGTTTGTTTAAGTTAGTCACATTTTTTTAGTAGTAACTCAAGGTACAAACTTCAAAATTGTGTGATTATAGTTGAATATGATGCCTAAGACATTCTTGCTCTATGACCTTGGAAATTGAGATCAAAAAAGGTAACCTAATGTTGCCCCTGTTTTGAAGCATTTTATGATATTTTGCTTATCTATTATGATTTAGAAGTCCAAATGATCTGAATGTTAGAGCTATAGAAACCATAGATATAGAGGAAAAATGTCTAGAAAACCTCGAAACCCAATTTTGACTTTTTCTATATATATATTAAGGAACAAGTAATGGTATTAATAGAGAGAGTGTCTGTCACGATTGTGGCATTGATTTTGTTTTTGATTTTTTCCGAATCTTGTCCAAATATTTTTGAATGTGTATGAAACCTTTCAAACACCTACAAATAAATGAAATAGGACTTACTATGTGTGAATTGGGTGATTGAACATTGGAATTTAAAATTGAGCATAATGCATTCCAAAAAAAACTTACTTGTACATAAATGATTGGTATGCATATTTATTGCTCATATACGTATAATATGATTATAAAAGTGTGATTTTGACACCCTCCTAATAGTGGTAAATTATGATTTGCATGTATGAACATATATAGATTTTATGACTTGAAATGTATATCATACGATTTGTTGATAAATGAATTGTGAAATTTGCAAATGGTTAAAGGAAATGTTATAGTTCCTACCCTATTGTCTTGGTTGTGGATAGATAGGCATGCTCATAGGGTTACACTGCAGTTGCTACAGTTGATACCACCAATGTCCACAGTTTGATACCTTTGGGTATCCACAGTTTGATACCTTTGGGTATCCACAGTTTGATATCTTCGAATATCCACAGCACACATTATCCACACCCATAAAAAATATGCAGGCCTAACACATAAAGTAAAGTAAAGAGATATAAATAAGAAATACATTATGACAAAATAAATAATTGGTATATGAATGAGCATTTGCATTTGTATTTGTATTGATAATTTGTGTCATTGAGTGTTGAATATCAATGTTTGAGTTTTGAAGGTGAATTTATGGTATATGAAAAAATATTGAAGCATGTTTACATTATTTATTTGATCAAGTATGTCATCATTATTTATATTGGTGCAATGTTTATAAATGTATGTTCTTGGTGGATGATTGTTATGAGTGGTCACCCAAACTAAGTGTTTTCTCCACTAAGCTTTCAAGTTTAGCACGAGTGTTAATTTATGTAGGTCCAAGTCATAAGAGTGAGGTACAGGGAATATTTGCAGGGACCAAGGCTAATAATTAGGAGTAAAGGTACCTTTGGATGTGTCTTTCAATTAAAGAATGGTTGTATATGTAATAAAGGAAATTGTATGTTTTCTTTTTGGATTATCATGTTGATGTAAAGATGTAGTACTACTTTTCAATGATAATGTTAAATGATATGAAATTTTGTAATGTGTATATATATAACATTAAATAGAATTATACATCTTGAGTCCATGTACAAGAATTTGGTTGCTACCTGTGTGGATGGTTCCATATAGGGGTGTTATAGTAGGCTTATTTAATATTAGCAAGAGATCTAAACTTCTTTTAGGCCCACAAGTTATAAGTGATCTCTAACAAGACATAATAGCTACCTAATATTAAATAAGGTCGGAATATGGCACTACCTAAATCACAACTGATTAATTAAATCATACGTTCGTGGGGCATACACCAAATAGTTTCATATTTAAATAAAACACATCGAGCTACCTCACTTACAAGACCATGAAAATTATACAAAGATTGATCAGGTTAGACTTAAGCTCAAAAGTGACATAGTAAAAAAAAAAAGAAAAGTAATGTATAGAAGTCTTTAGTTTAAGTCTAGAGTAGCCAACTCCCTTAGAGTTATTGGATTAGCCATAGCTTCTCCTTAATCAATTCCCTACTTGATTCCTTGAATCATTTTATTCTTCCTACATAATCTATGTAATGTTCTTTTAATCTTTGGATTGAATTGTAAAGCATCATAATGAAGAGACCTAGTCACTATCATTTACAAACACTAGCAAGCATAAAAAATATATAATATAAAACTAGTTATAAATAAATATACAAAACACCAATTAATACCAAATACAAAAATTAAATCAATAACATACCACAACAACAATGCCAAAATTTTAATGTGTGACCATACATATAAAAAATTATCCTAACTCTATACAACCATACTTGTAGTAGTGGTGAGAAAGTATTGAATCAATAAATAGTATGTCACTAAGTTTTTTTTTGAACTTATCAATGTAATGAAATGGGAGTTTGGATGAATTCAATTAACACAATTAAATTAAATTAAATTATGAAAGACAAATTAAATTAAATAATACAGATTCGTAAAAGTTAATCAATAGATTTAAGCCTAGTTCTTAGTTCAATCTCAACTTTCACTTGAATATCCATAATCAAATGTAACATTGTTCTCATAACTCTATGTAAAACTATTAACTATAGATTAGTAATAAGCTTTAACAATCCTAATTTTTCCTTAGATTGTAATCAATTAAAATAATCTCTTTAATTCGACCTAACTATTAAACTACCTAGAACATGCTCTTTAGATTTAATATGAAAACATCATCAAGAATTAGGAAAATAGGTTAATCTAAGAAATAATCATACAACATTTTATTACTTAACTTATGATATGTTATTCCTAATGGTGCATGATTATTAGTTTACCATAATTTAATTATGTTAACAATAGTTATGATTGTTATCATAATTCTGGTAATAAATCCATACATAAATGATCACAGGCCCTATCTTATTTGTTCATACATAAATTTTAAGCTCTAAATATAAAATAAGACAATCAATTCTAGAAGAGATATAGTAACGATGTTATTGAGATTAATCAACGCATAAATAAGCTACTAGGCCTTGATATCCCCTTTGAACTAGAAGGAAGAGAATTAATTGCTTATAGTTCTTCAAAACACAAGTCTAATGCATCCCTTGGTATCTCTCTTGTATATCCCCTTTTTATTGACCTCTTAATTTCATTTTATACTTCATAATCAAGGTTTTGTGACAATAACTAGTCAGCTACACAGCCATATAAGTTACCATGTATAATAATTCTCTAAAATTTGCAAAGATACACATTTTTAGTGAGTTATATGGGAAAGGGATAAAACCATGTAACTCATTTACAATAACATATATGCTTCCACATGGTTGAAACCACATATTCAAGTTTGTACAAATTTACAGTGAATTACATAGTCTCTTTCATGGCCATATAAGTCACATACATGGGTGTATAGCTCTATAATAAGTCTAATTCTTCGATTCTTTATCCTAACTTATCTCCTTTTACTCCATAAAGACAAATAAGACCAAATATTAGTATAACTACACCAAGGATGTAAATTTAGCTTATTTTGGTTCTTTTTCCTTCATTTTATACCAAACCTAAAACATATACAAAAATAAGTATATTAAACACAACATAAACATTAAGCATTAAGCATTAAGCATTAAGCATTGGGGAAAAAACAAATAATCAATTAAGCATTTATTAACAATGTAGGAAAATCCTCTTTCATTTCAAAACTCATTTGACAAAGGATGAAGGATTCAATAATTTTGTCAAAAATGGATTGAGACACAAATTTCATGGATTCAAATCCTTTATTTATATCATAAAACTAGAGTTGAATAAGCTTAATCTCAAAAGATATGGTGACACACATTAAGTAGTATCTACTATTAAAGCTCCTTATCCAAATCTCATCATTTTTTATACCTTGATACCTTAAATCCCTGAAAATAAGAAAAGTAAATAACTCTTTCTATTTACATAAGAGATCTAGAAGTAAACTGTTCAATCCTCAAACAAAGGTCAGGTATTCATTAGTTAACTAAGGATGATAGGACTACTACAGTTAGAGATTCATTAGTTAACTAAGGACGATAAGAATACTACATTCTTTTATAAGACTATCCTAAAAATTCTAATATAATTGTCTCACTTTAAATTTCATATGGCATCCTAGTTCAATATCATAAGGATTTATTAGGTGCAGCTTATGATTACTTCTCTAATTACTTAATAACTACTTCTTCTTTTTTTGCTTTTTTTCTCTACATATCATTAGGTCTCTTATTTTTACAAGTATCTTTGACTTTGATGTTAATAACATGCTCTTTCCTTTTAATAAATCAAATGTGAAGAAATCACTCTTTGATCTTAATCATAATAAGGCATTTCGTCTTAATGACCTCAATTCTTTCTTCTTCAATAATCTATGAGGTTTACTAAGCAATTTATAACTAATCAATTCTTCGATTTTTTCAATAAAGGTAAAATTCTTAATGAGCTTAATAAGACTTTAACCTAAGCCTCGTAATCTAACTTCTTTGAGGGAACTTAGAATAATCTTTTGTTGTAATATGATATATAAGATTATTTCCAAGCTTATATCCTCTAGACTCAAAGATATTCTAAATACCTTTTTTCATCCATCTTAAAAGGATTTTATAATAGGGAGAAAAATTGGGAATAATATCTTAGTAGCATAGGAACTCTTCAAGAACTACACCAAAAGAAATTCATTGAAGAGTTATGCAATTAAGGTGGACTTCCACAAGGAGTTTGATTCCATCAATTGGAAATTCATATTAAATACTTAGAAGACATTTGGTTTTCCAAAAACATACAATTCATCAATTAGATAGATCTATCCATCAGTTTTGTATCCTATCATATCTTGGTAAATAGAGAACCTGTAAATCTTATCAAAGGTACAAAATATTATAGATGAAGGGATCTAATTTTTCCATACATATTCACTTTAGGCATTGAGGTCCTTAATAGACTTATTGGAATAATCATTGATCAATAAAGAAACTTCAAGTACCATAATAAATGCAAGAAGTTGAGGATTCATTGTTTGTCTTTTAAAGATGATCTAATCCTCGTTTTAAGAGTTGATCTTAATTCCATTAATGCATTGATGACTTCATTGAAAACCTTTAAGGAATTGTCTAATCTTTCTGTAAATATAAATAAGATTTATGTAGTACTCTAATCATTTATAGCTTACCTTGCAAACTAGATAACTTAGTTATTACTTCCTTGCACTGACCTAGATAATCCTATATACCATAAAAGGCCAACTTATGTAAACTTTATTATTTCAATAGAGAAGATTCAAAGAAGAGCTGGTAACTAATGTAATAAAAACCTTTCATTTGTTGGTAAAGTTTAAATTATCAGCTCCATCCTTAATTATTTGTATATGTATTGGACTTGGAACATTTTTCTACCTTAAAGCTTGATCAAATCTATAGAGAGGATACTCAAATCCTTTCTATGGTCAAGTGATGCTACAAGGAAATCATTTTCCATAGTTAAATTGAATAAGGTTTGTTCTCCTAAAGAAGAAAGTGGGTTAGGAATGTGTCCAGTAAATCTCACATATAAAGCCCTTATGATCAAGAGAATTTGGAGATTATTAATAGATAAAGAAGCTTGATGGTGCAAAATCTTCTTAAATGTGAGGCCTATAACTAATACCTCATAAACTATGCTAAACATTCTAAAGTTATTAGATCAGGTGGGATTACAATTCAAACATAAGATAAAATGATAGAGCTAATATTAGCTTCTAGTATGATAATTAGAACGAAGCCTTAAGTGATAATATGCAGTGCTCAACTATTTTTCTTTATCTACTCTATTAGCTCTAGCTCTATGATTAAATTGTTAGAAAGCACACCATTCATTAATAACTTCCAGTTGTCATTTAGTTAGATTGACTAAGTCTAGTTTTAAGCATGTTTTTACCATTCAATTGTATTTACCTGGTCTTTAGGAGTTAAGTTCCACTTCTGCATATCTTTCGATTTTTTAGTTGTACTCTTGCCTATTTAAAGGCCATTCTTCATAATAAACGTGTGGTTCAGTTCATAATTTTTGTATCAGTGGTATCAGAGCTTGGTTACAAAAATAAGAGAGTTAACACCAGTGAGTCAAAAACTTGAGAGAGAGCCACGATACTGATCAAGCTTTAAAGAGAGTGAGCAATAGTAAAATAACTTCGTTGCAACAGCAATGTCAACAGAAGCATTTGTTTAATCGGCGATTCCTTGCTTTAACAGTCACTATGATCACTAGAGCATGCTAATGGAAAATCTTCTAAGATCAAAGGAATATTGGCAGGTTGTCTTTGAAGGAATTGCAGAATCAGTAGCAGATACAACATTGATGGATGGGTAGAAATCAGAACTTGACAGGCTACGACTAAAGGATCTCAAGGCAAAGAATTACCTCTTCCAAGTAATTGATCGTTCAATCTTGGAAATCATTCTTTCCAAGAACACCTCAAAGGATATTTGGGATTCTATGAAAAGGAAGTTTCAAGGATCAACTAAGGCAAAGAGGCAGCAGCTTCAAGCACTTCGACAAGAATTCGAACTACTCCGAATGAAAACTGGAGAATCAGTTTCAGATTTCTTCTCAAGGACAATGACAATTGTCAACAAGATGTGGGTTTATGGAGAGAAGATGGAGGATGTGACTGTAGTTGAGAAAAATATTCGGTTTATGACACTGAAATTCAACTATGTGTTGTGTTCAATTGAAGAGTCAAAAGATTTGGACCTTTTTTCAATTGATGAACTATAAGGTTCTTTACTAGTTCATAAGCAGAAAATGAATCAACAAGAAGACAAAGAGGAGTAAGCACTCAAAGCATCATCAAATCACATATTGTCTTTAAGAGGAGGTCGAGGTGGAGGCCGAGGTAGAAGCTGAGGTAGAGGCAATAATGACAGTAGGGATTCAAACCATCACCAAGTTAAACACACTCAAGGCAAAGGAAGAGGTGGAGGCAGAGGAAGAGGACGTGGAGGCCAGAAATCGACACCCAATAAGTCAAATGTGGAGTGTTATCGATGCCATAGGTATGGACATTACCAATCTAAATGTCGAACTACTTTGTATATAAATGATGGAGAAAAAATCTAATTTTGCAAAAAAAGAGGAGGAGATTTCTTTGCTCATGGTTTGTCATACAGGAGAACAAACCAACAAGAACCTATGGTATCTAGACATCGGTTGTAGTAATCATATGTGTGATGACAAGTCACTCTTCTCCACCTTAGATGAATCATTTCAAGGTAATATGAAATTTGGAGACAATTCAAAGGTCACTGTTATGGGAAAGGGGCAGGTAATCATTCAAACCAAAAATGATGCCATTCAAACAATTTCAAATGTCCTATATGTTCCAGATTTGAAGACCAACTTGTTGAGTATTGGTCAGCTACAAGAAAAGGGCAATGAGATCTCAATCAAAGATAGAATATGTCGTATTCATGCTAAAAAATTGGGTTTAATTGCTAAAGTGTCAATGACAGCAAACAGGATGTTTCCGCTATTTCTCAACAACATTAACCAGTCTTGTTTTTCAGCAGAATTGAAGGATGATGCTTGGCTTTGGCACTATCGTTATGGTCATCTTAATTTTGGTGGTTTAAGGACACTTCAACAGAAAAACATGGTAGCTGGTCTTCCAAGTTTCACAATTCCTTCCAAGATTTATGAAGAATGTGTTGTTAGTAAACAACATCGAGATCCATTTCCTAAGGGAAAATCACGTACAGTAACAAAGCTGTTAAAGCTTGTCCACTCCAACATATGCAGACCAATCAATCCTATTTCTAATGGAGGTAAAAGATATGTTATTGCTTTTATTGATGACTTAAGTCGAAAAACATGGGTTTGCTTCCTACCGGAGAAGTCTGAAGCTTTGCAAGCTTTTAAAAGATTTAAAGCAGTTGTTGAAAAAGAAGCTAGTTGTCTCATACAAGTGTTACATACAGATCATGGAGGGGGGTATACATCAGGTGAATTTGCAAAATTTTGTGACACTCATGGTATCCAAAGGCAGTTGACAACAGCCTACACACCACAACAAAATGGCGTTTGTGAGAGGAAAAATTGCACAATTATGAATATGGTGAGAAGCTTGCTCGTGATAAGCAAAATACCAAAGAGTTTTTGGCCAGAAGCTGTAAATTGGAGTGCTCACATTCTAAACAGAAGCCCAACACTAGTTGTTCAAAACATGACACCAGAAGAGGCATGGAGTGGTCACCAACCAGCGGTGGATAATTTTCGAATTTTCAGATGTGTGATTTTTGCACATATTCTTGATGAAAACATGACAAAGTTGGATGACAAAGGTGAGAAATGCATCTTTCTTGGTGTTAGCAATCTTTCTAAAGCCTACAAGCTTTAAAATCCTACTACAAAGAGGATTTTTGTCATTCAAGATGTGGTTTTTAATGAGGAAAGCTTTCGGAAATGGGAAGATAGTGCATCACATCAAAGCACTCCAGTAGATTTTGATGATGAAGAAATAAGGTCATCACAACAACTTGGGGATAATGTGCAGTAGCAAACTTCATCACAAAATCAACAAATGACAGTCCCTCAACAAGTGACGGTCCCAAATTCAACTGGAGCAACAACTGATCCAAAGGCACAAAGAATCAAAAGGCAACCAACATGGATAAGTGACTATGAGGTCACTGAAATGGACCAAACTGAAGATCCTCTTATTTGTTTTGCTTTGTTTGCAGATTGTGATCCCGTAACCTTTGATGAAACTGTTAAACATTATAAATGGATGAAAGCAATGGATCAAGAAATTGCAGCTATTGAAAGAAACAACACCTAGTAGTTAACTAAACTTCCAAAAAGGCAAAAAACCATTGGAGTAAAATGGATTTTTAAGATAAAGCTAAAGCAAAATGGTGAAGTTGATAAATACAAAGCACGCCTAGTAGCTAAAGGTCACAAGTAAGAGTTCGGAATTGACTACAAAGAAGTGTTTGCTCCTGTCGCTCGATATGACACAATCAGATTAGTCCTTGCATTGGCAGCAAAAAATTCATGGTCCATCTTCCAATTAGATATCAAATTATCCTTCTTACATGGGGACTTGGAGGAGTAGGTATTTATTGATCAACCCCCTGGATATGTTAAGGTTGGACAAGAAAGAAAAGTATATAAACTAAAAAAGGCTTTGTATGGACTTAAAGAAGTTTCAAGAGCTTGGTATAGTCGGATTGAGACTTATTTTTTGAAGGAAGGATTTTTTAAATGCCCATATGAATGTACACTTTTTGTAAAAAAAGGGAGATGATGGAAAGATTCTTGTTGTGTGCCTATATGTAGATGATTTAATCTACACCGGAAATGATCAAGTTATGTTATATCAATTTAATCCATAATGGCTGAATTTGACATGTCTGCTCTTGGGTTAATGTATTATTTCCTTGGTTTGGAGGTTGTTCAATCTACTTGGAATTTTTATCTTTCAGAAAAAAAAATATGTGGAAGAAATTTTAGATAGGTTTCAAATGAAAGATTGCAATCCTGTCAACACACTAGCAGACACAAGTATCGAGCTTGTGAAAAATATGAAGGAAGAAAGGTGGATAACACTCTTTATAAGCAAAATGTAGGCAGTCTGATGTATTTGATAGCTACAAGCCTTGATATAATGCTTGCTGTAAGTCTCACTAGCAGGTTTATGGAAAATCCAACAGAGATGCATCTTACGGCGGCAAAGCAAATTTTGCGATATGTGCAAGGAATTATGGATTATGGAATATGTTACAAGAAAGAAGAAAATTCAAATTTGATTGGATTTACTGACAATGACTATGCGAGAGATCAAGATGATAGGAAGAGTACTTCTGGGTAAGTGTTTATGTTGGATTCAAGATCATGGTCATCAAGGAAGCAACCCATTGTCACTCTTTCAACAACTGAAACAAAATTTGTAGCAGTAGCAGCATGTGCTTCTCAAGTAATCTGGCTAAGGAATATTCTTCATGAGCTTCATTTTAATCAAGAAAATTCTACCACTATTCATTGTGACAATAACTCAACAATCTAGTTGTCCAAGAATTTTGTTTTCTATGGGAGGAGCAAACGTATTGATGTTAAATATCACTTCTTGCGTGACCTTTCAAGAGAAGGAATAGTTGAACTCATTTACTACAAAAGTAAGGATCAACTTGCTGATTTGTTTACAAAGCCTCTCAAATTTGTTGAATTTCAGAAGCTCAGTAATTTGCTTGGTGTTTGCAATAAGGAAGATTTTGTGCAAGAAAGGTTGTTTTGGAATCAAGCTTTACTGAACTGATGTAATGTTCAGTAACATCAGTTTAAGGGATGGTTTTAGAAAGGATACCTGTCATTAATAACTTCTAGTTGGCATTTAGTTAGATTGACTAAGTCTAGTTTTAAGCATGTTTTAATCTTTCAGTTGTATTTACCTAGTCTTTAGGAGTTAAGCTCCACTTCTGCATATCTTTCGATTTTTCAGTTGTAATCTTGCCTATTTAAAGGCCATTTTTCATAATAAACGTGTGGTTCAGTTCATAATTTTTGTATCATAAATTCCAATTTCCAATAGAGCTTATTACATATATTGGTTAAAGCACTCATGGTATTTTCTCTAGCAAATATTTTAAACTATCTAGACCTAATATATGTAAGGTGCTATAATATAGATTAGTTTGGTTTCAATAGGCAACCCTAATAGAAATAAAAAAGACTTTCTATAATTCTTAAAAAGACATTGAGAGCTTGTATTAACTAGCCAAACCTTTGCTATCAGGTAGGCATGATTTTTTGTAAATTAGTATATGACTAACTAGCTAAACTGGTAGGTTAGAGAAGGATTTTTAACATTAGAAACACTCAAATCGTTGATTTCAAAGGAAGAATTTCGAAAATGCAGAGGAGAGGGGAAAGGTGACGTGAGGAGCTATTTTAAAAGAGAATACAACAATCTAATTGATTTTTCTTGATTTCTTCACATTTTTAAAAGTGTATAGGCAATCGTTTGCTTTTGGAAGAGTTTTAAAGTACCTTTCGTACAAAAGGTGATATTATATGACAATTATATCTTATTAGCATAGGAACTCTTCAAAAACTACACCAAAAGAAATTCATTGAAGAGTTATGCAGTTAAGGTGGACTTCCATAAGGAGTTTGATTCCGTCAATTGGAAATTCATATTAAATACTCAAAAGACATTGGGTTTTCCAAAACACAATTCATCAATTAGATAGGTCTATGCATCAGTTTTGTATCCTATCATATCTTGGTCAATAGAGAACCTGTAAATCTTATCAAAGGTACAAAATATTATAGATGAAGGGATCTAATTTTTCCATACATATTCACTTTAGGCATTGAGGTCCTTAATAGACTTATTGGAATAATCATTGATCAATAAAGAAACTTCAAGTACCATAATAAATGCAAGAAGTTGAGGATTCATTGTTTGTCTTTTATAGATGATCTAATCCTCCTTTTAAGAGTTGATCTTAATTCCATTAATGCATTGATGACTTCACTGAAAACCTTTAGGCTCCCTTTGATTGGCGAGAAAGTAAAGTAAATTTGGAATATGATTCCTTAGAAAATAAATCTATGGAAAGTAAAGATATTCATATGTTTGAATACTTATAAGAAATCTAATAGGAAAGTTGAGTAGATTCTTATTATAATGTTTGGTATATAACAGTATTTTATAGAATGTAACTTAATTTTGACTTATATTTTCAATTATATCCCTACAAACAGAATAAAAATTGAAATCGTTAAATAAAAAACATGAACCTGAAGGTTGTCGATTGAAACTTTTGAATAAAAATATTTAAAATTCAAATACCAGCCGATACTGAAAATTTTAAAAAATAGGGGAGATATTTTGCAAAATTTTCAAAAAATTTTAAAATTTTCCTCCCTCCCTCTTATCTCTCCCTCCCCCCTTTTTTCAAAGTTTTTTAATTAGTTTTTTTATTTATTTCAACTTTTGTAATTATTGTAAATTTTTAATTTTTGTTTTTAAAATAATAATAAATATTTTTATTACTAATAATAATTATAAATTAA
>JANVCQ010000230.1:15082777-15127677 GCA_025531925.1 Erythroxylum plowmanianum
CGCCACCCTCGCGGGGCACGGACTCGGATATCGCCAATGATGTCGGGTTCGGGTCATGCGGGAGTGGGGTGTTACATGTTGGCAATCAATTGAAGTGAATTATTCGCTAGCTGCAGGTGTCTCCTTGTATTTCCTAAACCATCAATTTTATCTGATGATGGTTGGGCTTCATTTTGTATTTTAGGCCCAGAGTATAAAACTGACTTGAATCCAAGTCTAGGCCCTTTACGCCTTTTTGTCTTATAGCCCCACTCAAACAAATCCTAGGACTCTTAACTAGGTTTAGTTTGGAAACTAAAAGTTTGAATCTTGTTTAAGTGAGAGGCTTCGTGAGAATATCAACAAACTGCTATGTAGTATTCACATACTTGATTTCCAGAGATCCATTTTTCTACCTTGTCCCTGGTGAAATGCACATCTACCTCTATGTGTTTTGTTCATGAGTGAAATATTAAATTTTTAGTTATTAATCGAGCTCCATTATTGTCGCACCACAGAGTCGGTTTGTGAGGAAGAGGAAACCCCAACTCAAAGAGTAATGATGTGAACCACAAAAGTTCAGTAGACATTTATGAGAGAGCTCAATATTCAGCTTCGGTACTTGATCGAGCTACTGGGGATTGCTTTTTGGAGATCTAGAAGACAGGGTTCCCCCCAAGAAGACACAACCACTAGTGCTAGACTTCCTATCATCTAGAGAGCTGGCCCAATCAGAATTAGTGTAGGCTTCAAAGTCCAAAAATGTAGATGAAGGACGAAAATACAATCCCAGAATTGAAGTTCCTTTCAAGTAACATGATACTCATTTACAAAAATTACAATAAGTATTGCAGGATTTGCTAAGAACTAGCTTAGTTTGTTTACAATGAAGCTTATCTTTGGTCTGGTGTTGCACAGGTACTAAAGTGCTCCTAAAATGCTGTGATAAAGAGTTGGATGCTCGAAAGGTGTGCTATCATGAAGTGATAGCTTGGTTACTGTGGTCACTAGAGTGGAGCAAGGCTTATATGAGGACACATTGACTTTGCTAAAAAAATCTTGGATATAGTGGCTTTGTGAAAGGTATAAGCCATTGCTATTTCAGTAAGCCTCAAAACCCAGAAAATGATTTATGCTTCCAAATGTTTTTAATGCAAATTGAGACTGTAGTTGATTGTTAACTGTATGGATTGCTTGAGATGAGTTTCCTGTGATTAATATATAATCCACGTAGATCGGTAATATTATAATGACTTCTGAATGTGTGAATAGAGAAAGTGTTTGACCTAGAATTAAGAAAGCCCCACTTATGCAATACATATTTAAGTTTATAGAACTAAGTCCTAGGGGCTTTTTTTTAAACCATCTGGGCCTTAGCTAACTTGCAAGCATGATGTGGCTATATTTTGCTTTCAAACCCTTATGGTTGACTAATGTATACAGTTTCCTACAATTCAAAAATGCATTATTAATTTCAACCTGTTGGATATCCTGGTGATGGGAAACAGTAAGTGACATAACAACTTCAATTGTTGAGGCTTTAACAGTCGGATTGAAAGTCTTTGAAAGTTCAATACCAAAGGTTTGATTGAACCTTTGGCAACAATATAAGCCTTATATTTAGAAATAGTGCCATCAATATTGTACTTAGTCCAGAACACTCATTTTGTACCAAGAATGTGCATAGTAGGCTCATAGTGAACAAATGTCCATGTGTGATTTTGTTGTAAAGCAAAAAATTCATCTTGCATAGCTTGAAATCACATCGGATCATTTAAGGCTTATAATATTATTATAGGTTCAGTGTGTGGGGTAGAAAAAAGAGTAATAGAATAAAATTTAGGCTTAAAAATATCACTCATAGAGCAAGTTTGGAATAAGCTCACGTCTTATGGTTCTGAATGTTGGGCCTCAGAATCGAGGTCCAACATATGAATTCTCTAGCTAAATATTTACTAGGCTTCCCTCTCTTGTGGACTAAATTTGTTATTAGGTCATTAACAAATGCACAAATATTTTTTTAAAAACCTATTGTTTAACATATATTAGCGTGAGCAAATAATGGAGCTTTTAAGTTATATATGATTGTGATAGTGTATCAATGAAAATTACTTCAAATATATATTTTGAGGGTTCCGCTTGACTTTAGACCAGATTTGTAAAGGATTACTCTTCATTTATGACGAAATTAAGTGATTGTAAAAGTTACACTTTATCTGTAACAATGAAAATACTATATGATAGATTTTTTTCATCAATTGAATGAAGAAATAGTAGATACTCAAGCATGGCATAAAAATGGATATGCATTAAAAGTTGTTTAATTGAACTATTATAAATGAATTTTATCTCTTTTTTTATTTTATTTAATTATCATTATAAAATAACAACAACAAAAACTATAATAACAACATCTCAATAAAAGTTTCGCTTAGATGTAAGGTCTAGGGAGGTCTAGTAGTTTTGTATATATTTTCGACGATAATGGGGATTAGAATGTAAACATTGACAAAGAATAGAAGAGAGGGAGAGAGAGAAGGAATCACAAGAGAAGATTTGAAAAAGAGAGTAACTGCATTCTGTTTGGCATGTCAATATAGCCACTAGTATTTGGTTATATAAACGTATTGTTATATGGATACAATTTATGTAGGTCTATGATTACATCTATGGAGCCTTGTTTATATGTTGCATAACAAAACCCATCATGTGCTACCGTTTTAGTTGTCGTGTTCATTGTTTCCCATGTCAAAAACCATCTTGTTAGTTTATTTCTTTAATAATCCCCTTTCCCTTAACATCTTTGTCCACCAAATTAATATCTAGCAATTGTTTTTACAAATCAAAACCCAACTTGCATTAGAGTGTTCCCCATCCAACCATTGGATTAGTACCTAAGTGACATAAAGATTATGTATTTTTGCCATTCTTTGTAAAACACGAATCTTTCCTTTCACTAAATAAAAATTTTTATTTTCGGTGAATAGTATTTTTGGATGAATAGTAAATTTTTGTGGGATCAACCCCAAAATGGTGAAAAATATCTGGAATAAGTATTAGAGTTTAATAATACTAAAACGAATTGAAAATAAGTCCGATCGGATGAAATTCAGGAGTTTCAAAAGTTTAGGGTTAAAATGACCTTTTGGGAAAAATAATGGGTATCAAGGACTTTAAACTGATTCGAAATTTTTTTAAAGAATCTAATCAATAAGCATTGATCGTAATTAGAGTATTTCATAGTCAATTTAATAATAAATCAGTTATGGAATGTAATTCGGTTAGTTAGTGAATTAAGCTCATTAAAGGCAATTTGGTCTTTTTGTATAAATTTGTGTAAATGGATTAGTGAGTCATTCCTAATGATCAATTAGAAGCTTAAGGGCTAAGCATCATTAATTAAATGGTAATGAGTCATTAGAGATGATCATTAAGAAGGTGACGTGTAATTCATTAAATGAGTATAAAAGCAACATTTTGATTCATTTTGGTGAGAACCGTGAGAGTGAATGGTGTAGCCATGAGTGACCAAAAAATAGAAAGAAAGAAGAGAGAAGCAACTTGAAGTTCAACCAAGGAGAAAGAAAAGAAGAGTGCATCCGTTGTTGATGGGTTTTGGGTGAGATTCTAAGAAACCTTGATCAAGCATAAGTTTTCATCATTTACCCAAAAGATTGGAAAAGGAAAAAGTGATAAGTTTTCCTAGCCTAAATTTCTAATTTTTATGGGTTTTTCAAGTGGGATGGATGTGTTTAAGATCAATGATTTCTTGGTGTTATTTTGGTGTTTCTTTGCATGTAATTGGTTGAATATAACAAGAATGGAACGTGTATTGGAACTTTGTCTTAGTCTAGTTTGAACAAGTCCCATTGTTTTGGCTATAAATCGGCCTACAGACCTTCAAATTGGTTGATTCCAACTGAAAATGAAACCTAAGATATAGTTCCAAATATCTCTAGAAGAGACCTTGACCGCATTATAGCTTAATGATATTGAAATTTGATGTTGAATATGGTAACCTAATATTGCCCCTATGTTGAAACAGTTTGCGATATTTGGTAAATTTTTCATGATTTAGAAGTTGAAATGGAATTATTTTTGATGATATGGAAACTAGATACACAAGGGAACAAATTTCTAGTAGACCTCAAAAACTAACTTGAACTTTTGTATATGAAAATTAAGGAACAAATGGAGGTATGAATTATAGAGATGGGTCATAATCATAACTCATCATGCAAGATTGTGATATGGTGAATTAAATTGGGTGAGATACTGTTTTTAAAAAGTTGGTAAGTTAGAATGGGTAAAATATGATATTTAACTGACCTTTAAAGTTAGATTTAGAAACGAACAACAATAGGTTAGCTTATGAAATAAGCGGAAATACAATTAGTATACATATGACGTGAGTATATACTAATCTTGAATTCGGTTAAACCAAATTTATAGTTTTAAAAGTCATATTTTACAAATTTGGAAATAAATGCCTAAGCAAAATGCATTTTGTGTAGGTAAAGAAGAGGCACCAAACACATGAGTGTGCTTGGCGATAAGTTTGCAAAATCGTGATTTCATTTTAATTGTTTTATAAGACTAAATTATTTGCAAAATAATTGATGATATGTGAGTGTTCTTTAAATTGATTTTATGCAAATGGTTTTCATGAAATGAAAATTTATGTTGAGTTTTATGTGAATGAGATATTACAAATAAATATTGCTAATATAAGTGTATGCTTTAGCAATATATGAGTTTTAATTTAAAAGTTAAATTTTAATGATTGGAAGCCACACTGAAATTATGCGTTAAATTGAATGATTATGAATCCTCTCATACTTGATTTCGAAAATAAGTTAAATTGAAAAGTATGAGTTGCTTTTGCCTATGGTACATTATTAGGCTTTATATATGTTATTATACTGGATTATAGTAATTAATTTATTACGGATAAGCGATATAGAACCAACTCCGTAACTAATGGTTAACTAGTCACGGGTAAGTAATGTAGAACTAGCTTTGTGACTTGTTACAGGTAAGTGATCTAGAACCAGCTCTATAACTACCAGTATAAAATGATTAACCTATTGCGGGTAAGCGATGTAGAATCAACTTCGCAATTAGTTGTTAACTAATCACGGGTAAGCAATGCAGAACCAGCTTCGTGACTTTATGCCTAGTGTATCATCAGGTAAAGGAACTAGTGGTGGGTTATGTTGAGTAAGAAAACTCATGACAGTAATAAAGTCACCACTATTTATTTTAAAAGTGAATTGAGAGGTACTGTATGGTACTAATTCTAGTAGTTGGCTTATTTTCAGTATAAAAGCTTTCAAAAAACTTATCATCACTACTGTTTATTGTTCAAGAAAAAATGGAAAAATGGAATCTTATATGTTATGAGTTTAATGTCAAAAAGCATTTCGAAATAGTATTTTAGAAATTGAAATTGTGTTTTACAAAATGTTATATTATTACCAGATTTGACCATGCACAAATTAATTGTTATGAAAAATATTTTACTATGAGCTTTATTATTGTATGAGACTATTTCAGTTATGTGGTTATGAAAAGTTTAACTTTTGGTAAGTTGATTACACTTACTAAGCTCATTTATCTCACTCTTATTTTTATGTTTTTAAACAAACCATCCAAGTATGAGTACAGATGTTGCAATAATTAAGACTCCGCCACAGGATTAGTTGTATCATCAGGTGCTACTATGTTTGTCTTATCTTTCTTATATTATATATGTGTTTGCTTGAAATTGGCTTAGTTGCTTGTATATATGTTGTAAAGTATTTTTTGGAAAGGGTTTAAAAGTGTGATCTTGTAAACATCTTTGGGATTGTAAATCTCTTTTTCTTAATGAGGGCTTTGATCATTAACTATGTTTTTAAAATGTTGAGAATTGTATGTTTGTGATTGCTTATGATGTGGACCTAAGGTCCTATTTCAGAAGTTGAGATGATATATGAAATATTAAAATTTTTTAAAAAATTGTTATACAGATTTTTCAAAATTTTGGAAAAGTCAAAATATAATCATTGTGTTGTCGAAATTTTCAATAAAATGATTGAAAAAATTTGCACTATTTTTCGTACTTTTAAAAGATTAAAGTATAAAAAGTTTTTTAACAGTTAAACGACTTGACTATACGGGAACCCTTCAGTTGAGTTAGATATCAATTGAAGGGCTACTGTGAGGGTTCCACTCAGGTTCCGAAGGGGAACTCTGAGATGGGTCCTTTCATTCCTCTTCCTAAAATTGCTAATGTGATGCGTTCAATAGGAGTGAGAAAATCTGGTAATGACCCTGCAATTCTTTCTTGATTTAAGTAAGCTTTCTTCATGGAATACATGGTGTATTGCCGATCCTTAAGAAAGCTCTAGCTTCTATGCAACCTTCCCCACTCGTTGTATGATCTTAAATGGACCATAATAAAGTGGAGATAGTTTCTGATTACCTCTTCTTTGGAGCAAATGTTGTTCGTATGTTGAAGCTTCAGTAGAACCATTTCATCTACCTCAAACTACCTCTCTGATCTTTTTGCATAAATGTATTGCTTCATCCGATTGTGTGTTCTCTATAAATAAAATCTTGTTACACTTGTCATAGCCTCTCGACTCTTAAGGACTTGATCCACTTCCATCAGTTTTAAGTCCCCTGTTATATATAATGGGTAGACTGGCGGTGGATATCCATACAACACTTCAAAAGGTACAGAATTGATGACACAGTGATAAGTGGTGTTGTACCAACACTCATCTAAAGAGACCCACTCATTCCATCTCTAAGGTGATTCACTGCAAAAACAACGCAGATAAGTCTCTAAGATTTTGTTCACCACTTTTGTCTAGTCTTCTGATTATGAGTGATAGGTAGTTGAATGCTTAAAACTTGCCCCTTGTAGCTGCAGTAGTTCTTGCCAAAATTTTCTCACAAAGATGGGATCTCTATCATTAATAATTGACTGTGATGTTCTATGCAGACTGTGGTGTTCCATGCAACTTGAACATACGATCAAAAAACAATTTTGATGCAATGTTACTGATAGAGTATGGATGTTTCCTCGAGAAGAAGTGAGCATATTTTGTAAATCAATCGACTACCACCAAAATGAGCAATTTCCCTCTTGATATGGGTAACCGACACTGATATCTCTCACTAACTTCCCTCGAGAATTTTAATTGGTTGCAGAAGTCCCAGGTAGGCTGCATTATTCTGTTTGTTTTTCTAACACTCCATACATTTTTGTACATAAATTTGAACATCCCTGGCCAATCCTTTCTAATGGAACATATTCGGTCGTTTTTTGTGGTTGTCATTACAACCGCATGTCGTCCCATTCCATCATCATTGCTGATGCTAATTATACTGAG
This sequence comes from Erythroxylum plowmanianum, assembly GCA_025531925.1. Lineage (NCBI taxonomy): Eukaryota > Viridiplantae > Streptophyta > Magnoliopsida > Malpighiales > Erythroxylaceae > Erythroxylum > Erythroxylum plowmanianum. The sequence goes on from JANVCQ010000230.1 coordinate 15,090,139, forward strand.
TGACTTGTTAGTTCCCATCACTAATCAGCCTTTCCACTGTAATAATCCTCCCTTCCATTCATAAGTCGTAGATTTCATATTTTTGAACTCTAGCTTTTTAATTATGTCTTGGCTTGCTTAATCCCCTTCCCAACTTCTTTTAATATCCTCCAGCAGTCCCCCATGCAACTGTGTTACAGATAACATCAACAATTTTACACTAGTAATAATTCCTAAGAGAGCGTCTGCAGTTGCATTATCCTTCCCAGTCCTATACTGAACTTCAAAGCCATTACTGAGTAGCTAGAGAAGGCATGACTGTTGTGATCTATCTTAACCATGAAAGGTTTGTAACTCAGGTAATGATGCCAATATTTGATTACCTTAAGCACGACTAAAATTTTTTTCTCATATGTAGATAACAACTTATGTTTTCTAGCTAATGATTTACGTTTACCAAAAAAAGCAATTGGATGGCCCTCCTATTATTTACAAAATAGCCTCGATCCCTAATCCACTACTCACATCTACTTCCACCACAAATAGTTTTGAGAAGTCCGAAGGAGCTAACACTGGAGCTGATGAAATTGCATCCTTCAATTTTTTGAATGCCGCTCTTTCCTCTTGCTACCATTCCCAATGAACTACCTCATCCTTTTTCAACAATTTTGTTAATGGAAATCTTTAGCAATATCCTGTGATTCCTAGAAATCCACAAAGCTCTTTAATATTTCTAGGTTCTGACCATTATACAATTGTCTTCTGCCTAGAATTAGTCATTCTGGCCTTTGAAATAGAGTAACCTAAATATTCAATCTGACATGCTCCAAATACATATTTATTCCCCCGTATAACTAGTTAATTGTCTTTCAAAATCTGCATGGCTATGGTGATATGCTCAACGTGTAATTGTATAGATTGGTTGTAGATTAAGATATCAATAAAAAACACCAAAATAAAATGCCACATATGTGGTTTGAATAGCTCATTCATCAATTGTTGAAATATTGATGGGGTGTTTGTTAAACCAAATGGCATGACAAAAAATTCTTAATGGTCATCTTGCATTTTGAATGCCCTTTTTTGTATGTCCTCCAGCTACATCCAAATCTGGTGATACACCGATCGTAAATCTAGTTTAGTGAACTAGTTAACTCCATGTAATTCATCTGATAATTCTTTAATTAGTGGTATTGTAAGCTTATCTTTAATCATGTGTTTATTTAATTCACAATATTCCATACCCATGCACCACGAATTATACTTCTTCTTAACGAGAACAATTGGAGAGCCATAGAGACAGTAGCTGTGTTGAATAAATCCTTGCTTCATGAGTTCTTTCACAGATTATTCAATAACATCCTTTTGTGTCCTTGAATGGAGATATGGTTGAATATTAATGGTGTCAATGCCTTGCTTCAGAAGAATATGATGGTTGTGTCTGCGATTAGGTGGAAAACAACTCGGTTATTAGAAGATCAATGTGTATCCGGACAAAACTGCATTGATTTTGTTGAATACACTCAATTCATTCTCATCTATTGTAGTTGAAACTCAATGTGGAGTGTTAATTCAATCATGAGTAATTGCCAACTTTTTTAATGGTGTAGAGTTCTTTGGAAATCCTTACATGACACAACCTGTGACTTCCAAGCAGTTTTCCCATTCAAAATCACCAACTGACCGTCCCAATTAAATGCCATTGTCCGTTCTTTGAAATTGCATAAAACATCGTTTAAGGTTCCTGCCTATTGCACCCCCAAGTATAACATCACATCCTCCTAATGATAAGATCAATGCGTTCATGGTGATCTGTATCCCTCACATGGTCCATATAAAATTTTTTCAATATTTCCACTTCAGTTGTAATCCCCCACCCACCGTTATAAAGATGGGTTGATTTCCCAAACATCATAGCTCCCTTTTCTTACTACGTATCGACAAAATTGTGAGTACTATCGTTGTCAATAAAAATGTGAATCAGTTTTCTTCAACCAGCCTCATCTGTTTGAACTCCATGTCTTCCGATAATCCCAACATAGCTTGCATTGAAACATTTGGACTGAAATCATTTCTTAGTATCCTCCCAGTTGACCATTTTTGCCTTATTACAATTCTTGATATATAGTCGATAACATTCTTGCGTTATTTCATCCATATGCAAACTTGTTATATTAACCTTCCTTGTGTTTTTGGAGTTTTATCCAACTGGAAAAATTGCTCACAACCATACAGCCACAATTTGACGTTGTCGCTACGTATTAAAGGGAACTCAATCCAACTCAACCTCATCAGTGTTGTGTGTTCCTCCTTCTCTTGTCTTGGATGATTACTCTAAGATGTGGGTCCTGATAACTTTGAAGTTGTGGTTTCTAGTTCTTTCCCTTGCCTCTACAAAAATTGTAGAGACATAGTTTGTAATTCCAACCTTTCCTTCTCTATATTCTCAGCTTTGTTTTGAAATTCTGAAAATATTTTTTTGCTTCTCGTCCAAATTCCTCGCGTTTTCTTCAAGCCTTCACATCTCCGCAGCTCTCGTACCTTCTGGCATTGTTTCTCCCTGAATCTTTTGCTCTGATACTAAATGTTGTATATATTTTTAGAGATAATGGGGATTAGAACGTAAGCCTTATAATAGTTTTTTTTAACACAATGAAAAAGAACAAGAGAGAGAGAGAGAGTCACAAGAGAAGATTTGAAACAGAGAGTATTCTGTTTTGACATGTCGATATAGCCATTGGTGTTTGGTTATATACATTGATATTATACGGATACAATGTATGCAGGTATAAGATTACATTTGTGGAGTTTTATTTATACGTTGCATATCATGACCCGTTGTGCGCTATGGTTTTAGTTATCATGTCCACAGGTGTAAGATTACATTTGTGGAGTTTTATTTATACGTTGCACATCATGACCCATTGTGCGCTATCGTTTTAGTTATCATGTCCAACGCTTCCCAAGTCAAAACCATCTTGTTTGTTTATTTCTGTAACGAGTCTACAACGTTACCTTCAATTGTTAGATTATTTCCGATAGACTAATAGAAAAGGAAGAAGAAAATTATTTAAATACGGAAAAAGAAAAATAATAACCAAATACTTAAACTAATAATTGCATAAATAAATAAAAGTAAAAATAAAAAATAAAGATTATTAAAAAATTAAAATTAAAATAAACATTAAAATAAATAAACAAATAAGAAAAAACTAAACTAAAAGAGAAATATTATTGTCAAAGGTCGATAAGATAACTATAAGACATAAGAAATAAAGGAAAAGGAAAGAAAAATGTTAAATTTTATAAGATTGGACTCAAATTAACTAACCACATACAAGCACAAAAGAGGTTCTATCCTAAGTGCCTATTTGGATAGGCTTATATTAATAGGGCTTTTGTTGGTAGAGCTTTTGTCAGTAAGTTTTTTTTAAAAGAGCTCTTTTAAGAAATCAGTTAACTGTTTGACTATCAATTAAAAACTAACTTTTTTGAAAGAGCTTCATACAGTAGACTATTTAGCAATATAAAAATAAAAAGTACTTTTATTAATTTTAACTATATTTTATTTTGTAATAAAAATTATTTATGCATATAAATATTATTTAAAATATATTAAATAATATGCAAAGCACAATATATTAATTATTATATAATTTTAAATCATATGAAACATAAATGAAAATATATCTAACCAAATCATTTATATGGATTCTAACATAAGTAGAACTAATATAAAAATAAATATTAAAACATATTTAAAAAGTCAAATAATATTATATAAATTCCAAAATAAACGTGAAGATGAGTTTGTGGGTATTGAACATTATGTGTGAAACATAAGGAAAAAAGGAACTAAAAAATAAGCTCATTAATTGATTTGAAAATTTTACTTGAAAAAGTATTTTTTTTTTAAGTTTCAAATTTAAGCTTCTTAAAATGCTGTATTTTGATTGTCAAAAAAGTTATGTCTACTAAAAAAGTACTTTTCTAGTTTACAACCAAATAGTTATTTTTCTTTTAAAAAGTTTTGTAGTGAGAAAAAGTGTTTATTTATTTTCCAAAAGCTAAACCAAACAGGCACTAAAACTAATTGGTGATAGAAGAAGTAACTCACTAAGCTTATATGCATGCTCAATGCCATATATTCTTTCCATGTGAGACAAACTTTCACTTTATATTTCAACACTCCCCCCTCACGTGTGGGCTAATTTAAGTCTAACACGTGATACAGTCTATTGTGTTAAGGTGGTGACAACTAACCTAAGAGTAACCTGCTCTAATACCATGGTAAATTTCGTAAGATTGAGCTCAAATAAACTGACCCAAAAAAGGTTTCATCCTAAATCTAATTAGTGATAGAAGGAGTAACTTACTAGGCTGATATGCAAGGTCATTTATTTTTTTCATGTGGGACAAACTTTTATTTTATATTTCAACAAAAAATTTCAAACGGCATGAAAAGAAGAGATTTATGAACAGAAAATGTCATCTCTATGTAAGATCCTCTACCCTTATCCTAGTTTGTCAAAGTCTCCTATTAAGGTTCAAGTCCTCAGTAAGTTCTAGTAGTGTCATATGATACCTGATCACCTACTCTCAACTCTTCTTAGGTCTTCCTTTTATTCTTTTACAATCTCTAAGTACAATCTTCTTGTATCTTCTCGCTAGGATATCAAGATGTCTCCTTCTAATATGTCCAAACTACCTAAGCCTTGTCTTCCTTAACTTACCATCAATGCTACCCCCCACTTGTCCTCTAATACTATATTCTTGATTTTATCTCTTCTTGTAAATTTATACATCCAATGGAGCAATCTCATATCCGCCACCATTAACTTATGAATATGTATATGTTTGATGGGTCAATACTTTGCCCCATAGAGTATGGTCGACATAATTGCTAAATGATAACATTTACCTTTCAGCTTGAATGATATCTTCTTCTTGTATAAAACTTTTGATGCGCCTCTTCATTTAAGCCACTTGGATTTAAAACAGTGAGCTATTTTATTTTCTATTTCGCCATTACTTTATATGATGAATCCAAGGTACTTAAAACAATCTTTCTATAGTATAATTTCTCAATCAATCTTTATTTCCACATCGGGTGCAACCTTATAACCTAAAATGTTATACTCTAGGTATTCAGTCTTAATCCTACTCAACTTAAAGCCCTTCGACTTGAACATATCCCTCTAAATTTTTAACTTGACATTAATACTCTCTTTTGTTTCATCCACTAAAACAATACAATATCATTAGGAAACAAAATACACCATGTCACATGCAAACAAGACAGGGATCAACTATTGATAGAAAAATATTATGTATCTCTTTCTATTGTCCCTACTCTAGTCTTACACCTTGATACATATCTATAAAATCCCTTACGTAGGTCATAAGAATTCCCTCAACTTTTAAATATTTTCATAGGACTTCCCTAAGTACTCTATCATAAATCTTCTCTAAGTTAATGAAAACTATTTGTAGGTTCCTTTTTTTATCCTTATAATAGGTCTACGGAGGTGTAAAGCTTCTATTGTAGACCTTTAAAACCAAATTGGTTATTTGAGATACTTACACATTTTCTCACTTTTTCCTCACTTACCCTCTCTAATAACTTCATAATATAATTGAGTAGTTTGATGTCTCTATAATGATTACAACTTTAGATGTCTCCTAGAGAGATTAGTGTGCTAAGTCTACATTTTGGAATACATGAGAATTTGATTAGTCAAGTATGAGCCTCATCTTCCAAGCTATTTCACACTTCTGTAGGTAATTCTAGTGTTTTGAAATCCGAACCGGTCATCGAACCGGAGGTCTTATTGATAGGGGTGAGCATTCGGGTAATTCGGGCCCAATTTTTACTGTTCGAGCCCGGCCCGAATTACCCGAAATTTTTTTTCTCTTACCCGGCCAGAACCCGAACTTTCAATTACCCAAACTTACCCGGCCCAATTTACCCGAATTATCTATTTACCCAGCCCGATTTACCAGAATTATCCCAGCCCGATTTACCCGAATTATCCTAATTACCCTATTTCATAATTCTTTTAAACCTAATTCGGGTAATCGGGCCGGCCCGAATTTTTTCGGAGTTACCCGTCCCGGCCCGAAAATAATTCGGGTAATACCCGGGCTGGCCCGAATTACCCGAAATTTAACATTTGCTTACCCGAATAATGCTCACCCCTACTTACTGATCATCGGTTTGACCGGTTCAACCACCGGTCGAACCGATATGACGTCATAATTATGCAATAATTATATTTAATTATATAAAATATTAATAATATTTAAAAAATACAAAAATATACCAAAAAAATTAAAAAAAAAACTAAAAAAAATTTTATTGAACCAGTGATCGGACCGATCCGACCGGTTCTCACTGGTTCAATTAAGAACCCATTTTAAAGGGTAAACCGGACAGGATAGCCGATCGGTCACCGGTCGAATCGATCGGACCGGCCAATCCGATCCGGTTTTTAAAACAGAGGGTAATTCATTAAATCGTACTACTTTTCCACTCTTTATTTTTCTCAATGCTCATTTAATTCTTTCTCTGGTGATCTGCTAGCAATAAGTGAAGTTGTGATAATTCTCAGAAGTGCTGAGATCATCCAAGGAAATTAAAAAATATCATCTCCTTTAATTACTATTATAATTACTATATGTAAATTTATTATAATCATTTATTAGAGTAAATAATTTATTCATTGATTTTTAAATAAGAATAACAATAAACGAATATAATTTAACGGGTCATAGCTTTAGCCACATCCAACTCCACAGCCATTAAATGTTTCCCCGATTGCCTTCTTGATTTAAGATATTGAAAAATATTCCAAAAATTATCAGAACAAGCGATGAGTATCCGATAGGACCTGATCAAGCACAACTTTAAGCTGATTGCTAAAAACCGTGGAAATAATGTTATAGCTCATGTTGCAAAGAGCAATGGGAATTCAAGCATCAACTCTGGTTGAGACACTTTCAGGAATAAGGCGCGCCAAAGAGCCATTGATTTCACCATTGTGAAATTTTAGACACCACTACTAATTTCCATTTCGATCTCTTTAATCTTCTGTACAGTATGTCCGAAAACCTCTCCATTCCACCAGAGGCTGCTTAAATTTATACCAAGGATGATTAAGTCAGGCGTTCTCAAATCTGAACATAATAAACCCTCCCAACTTAATTTAGGAGGCTTATTCATGCCCAATCATTTTTTCCAGTTAAATAAATAAAAGATTGGAGCTTTTAAAAATCTCGTTCTCGTTTTGCCGCTTAATTTAGGACTCCAGTCGATTAACCCAAATCCTCATCAACTTAAGCCTCCCTTCTTCACAGCTATCTCATCATCATATCTACTTCCCCAAAACTCTCCCTATCTCAAGTGCAACCAGCTGGTTTTCAGTTTCAGGGTCTGCCCTCTAGAAGTAGTCTCATACCAACCACATTGCAAAACGGAAACAAGAATTGATTGTCCGATATAGATGAAGTTTGGAACAGAATGCCAAACAGGAAAAACCTCTCTTGGCTGCTTACTTTCTGAAGGATTTAGACGTAAAAACTCACTATAAGATGATATCCTTCTTGAAAATCATCGTCTACAATTTTCGCTTCAGAAATTCTCCAAATCCAACACCACATCATTAGCCATATTTACATCCAAAAACCTAGAGTAGCAATTAGGAACGGGAGCCACCAAAACCAAAACACGCCAATCAGCCCAGGCAGAAAAAAAAAAAAAAAAAAAAAAACCTCTTAAACACATCAAAAGACTGAAATATAGCAATGGAGACGAGAGAATAACTTTATAGCCAAAGGTGGCCAGTAGAGATGAGAGAAAAAAGAGAATCCCACCATGAGTGCCATTAGCAACTAATAACCATAACACTCGATATAACAGTCCTGCCAGAGATGGATGTAAGTTGAAAATATGCTTCCGATAAGCAAGAATATCCGCATTGCAGAATAAATATTGTAGTAATTTTGGGTTGACAACTGTAGTACCGCCAAAAGGTAAGCCATAGGCTTGTCTTCTATGTACATACGATACATTAAAGCTTTCATCAACTTGGAAGTATAAACTATACCCAAGCAACAAAAATTTGGGCATCAAATCTCTAATCTTACGCTGTATACGTATGTATAAAAGCTAAACAACCCTGCTGACAAATGAAGATGCCTATAATGGATATAAAGTCAATTTATCGCCTGGTATAACAACTCTACCCTTGAACCACTTAAAAGATGAAAATGATCAACCAACCCAATTTCAGCCACTTGTCGAGTCATCTTCGCTGTCTTCACTGTCATCACTGCATGGTCATAAATATATGAATCATGGGATGTATACATGCATTGCAATTTGCAACAACAAATACAACCAAATATAACAAACATAAACCATACACTCATATCACAATAGAGCAAAGGGAAGAGGCTAAGGTCATAAAAATTACCTTTGCTCAGGAAATTTGGAAAGTCGTCTGGCATCCAAGCCTGTGATATATTTTTGAGCAGCTAATACATTTTCTGGACCTGGAAATAAATTGTCATTAAATTAGCAAACCGCATAATGTTCTTGCTCAGACAAGAGTAACTTTGGGAAAGTAAAATTACAGAACAAAATGGCCCATTAGAATAGTAGAACACAGAAAAATCCAGTCCACATAGGTTATATTAAAAATACCCAAGAAAGCATTTAAGTCGAAGATATTGTATTCGAGAAAGGAAAATACCTTTTGTCAAATGGAAAGTGTGCAAAGCACATCTTTCTGCAGCAAGTCTCACTGGATTACTACTGTCCTTCATACATTCAGCAAGTGCAGGGCCAACAATTGCAATATGGACCACAATGTATGAGGGATTTGCCTGCAATAGAATGTACCATGCTTAAGTTTCTAAACCTTCATCACAATTGGCTGATCAAATCCAAGAATTTAGAATAATAATCTCCCTAACATACTTTTGCAACTGCTTTAAGAGCTGACAATGCCCTTCTTCTGACTTCACTAGAATCATCATGCATACCAGAGACTATGGAACATACAATATCCACATTCAAAGCAGATTTAGAAGCATCATTTTGAATTTGATGAAGTAGAAGCCTTCCCAAAGCCTTAATTGAAGTGTCACGGAGTGGGAACTGATTTGCAGAAGGCAGTTAGAATTCAGCAATTGACAATATGAAAGTAAAACTAGGAGGGTTTAAACTGTATTACCTTTTCATCTTTCAAGGCAGCTTTAAGGGAATCTATGATACATGGAAACTCTGGAGATATAATAACTGAAGACGGATTATGTCTGAGCAAGGATGAGATGGTAAGTACTGACCCATGCCTAGAAAGCCAGCTTGTTGAAGAGGCCAAATCAGAAAGGTTCCGTAGCAGCTCACAAAGCTGAGTATCGTCCATGTACTGTAATAAAATACTTGAGGTAAGCAGAAACACTTCTTTCACAGGAAGAAGAGACAAAATAAGCGTAGGAAGAATTTGATTTATTTGAATGTAGACATCTTATGCTATACAACCAACAAAGGGAAGAATATATTGTTCCTATCAAAACTTCCACCTACCGACGTCATAGAAGATAACTTTCTAAATCAAAAGTTTCTGAAGGATAAGAGAAAAAACATTTGCTCTACGGTACAATTTAAAAACAAGCAACTACAACTGGATAAAGATAGGAGGGAATAGATTCCCATGATTGAGTTAAAACTTAGTTACGTAGAGGATATAACTAGTATTTATAAAACCTATGATATATGAATCAGACCTGTGACATAATTCCCAATATGCTGGAAGCGGATATTCTAACTTGGTCATCATCATGATTAATGTAATTTTTCAGTTGACTATATACACGAGTTCTAACAGCACTGCTCAAACTCTTTCCAGCATGCTTTATGACTCCTTTCAAAGCTGTGAGGATTGCCTCACGGACACCAGCATCTGATGCCTGAAATATCACGCCAACTTCAGCAAATCTTTATGAAGATCAGTGGTAATGAAAAGCAAAACAATAAGTACCACCTGCAAACTAGATAGGAGGTCACTGACTAGAGGATCAACCCTCGTACTGAGAGCACTGAGTTTCCCAAGTGCAAGCGCAGCACTTGTACGAACAGTCCTGCATAAGATCTCAGGATGAACAAATAACAAAGACGGCTTTTGTAACATAATTATGCAAAGAAAAGACAATTTGACTAAATAACGAGCAAGTTTCAGAAATAAAGTCATCACTATACTATCTACAAAATAGAACAGGCATATACTAGAGCTTTCGTTTAGGAAGGGAAATTTTCAGGACAAACTACAAATTATAAGAGTTTAGTTTTTACCAATATAAATAGTAGGTTTCAGATAGGGATCAAAACACTAATTATCCAAACAAACCTTGTACTGTCTTGCAGACACTTGATAAATGTTGTTTGAAGCTGAGGAAGAAAGGGCCTGAGTGCTATGCCACCCTTTCTTATAATGACGCTTAAGGTGGATAAAATGGCACTCTTCACTTGCCAAGGAAACCGATCACCTATAATCCTTATAAGAGGCCTGTATACATAAGATATGTAAAATCAAAATTAATTAAGAATAGTTCAGTGAGAAAAGGTGTAATTTGCTTGAAATTTACAAGAGAAACTTACAATGACTATAATTTAAAAATGACAAATACAGTCACACATGAGCCTAAAAGCACATTTTAATACAGACAAACATCATGAAGACAACTGTTGAAACAAACTGACCAGTTGAAAGTGCAAGATTTCTTTCCTTTGCATGCAAGATGCTCAATAGTCAGAGCATGAACTCAATGGTATAAGTCTTACCTAGACAGCCAAGCCACACCAAAACTTTCTGAAGGAAGCAGCTACTAAGAAACAAGTTAAAACCATAAATTCCAGGGTATCTATTGACACTAATAAGAGTCAAAAAGTACTTTCTGAATGCAGTTTATAGCACTAAAACTAAAAGAAGGGAGTAGATAGTTCTGGATTTTCAACAGAGCACCACCGATGACAAAGCATGCATAAAGCCATTCTAAAACAAGAAAAATTTGTAGCATCATCCCCCAAATTCCCATATCGTCAAACAATATAATTATATGCAAAAAGCAAGAAGAAAGCCAGAGCTGCACTTCCTTTTTTAAAAAAAATTAGCAGTCACAATTCAAAAATAGCAAGCATTCTTAGAGGCCTGTTGTACATACCCAGTGATAGGGATGACAAACTCCTTCAATGCATGTTCACTAGTTACTTCAATAAGCTCCCCAAGACCCAGGGCTGCCTGCTCTCTAAGTTCTGCAGACCCACTTATTAGACCCTGAAGACATACACTATAGCATCATACATTTCCTTATTAAACAATGATAAAGGAGTAGTGACACAAGACAGTAACCTGATTTACTTTAGTCTCTTCTAATAAAGCAAGGACAAGAAATGACAGATAAAAGCAAGCAAATGCATAAAGCCCAAAAACAGTGCCAAAAGGATTATAAAAACAGCCATAATCGCATGATCGAATCCTAGTACAGAATCTATACAAATTTCAGTCTCCTTTGTGCTTATTCCAGTAAACTGATTTTGCAATGATTAAATATCTTTGGCTTAATTTACTGGCGTAAATGATCTTATATTTCAAGTTCTAACCTATGGAAATAAAGATTAAATATTCCATAGGGAAAGTAAAACAGAAGTCTGCATGTTCTTACATTTTTCTGTTTCATTTTAAATCATCCATGTTTTAAAAGAATTCAAAGGGTGTCAAAATGCAAGCCAAAACCAAAAACTCTACATCTAACCTATCAACACAATAAACAAATGCTGCCAATACCGTTGGAATTTACATAATATACCTAGAAGTGAAGAAGAAAATTCAGATGGAGCATATTGTGTGATCGTAAAAGCACATATAATCTTTAACCAAAGACGGAAAGAAAGAAAAGAAGGTTTAAAATCTATCTTCATGTGAGCTTCGATTCACATTTGAAAGGAAGAACAAACTAACTAGTTTCAAATGAGACGTGGTATCTGAGCCTATAAGAAATGTCTTCTACAGATAAAGGAATGCTTTTGACAAATTCTGGTGGACTTTATGTTCTTGAAAAAGTTCTTACACAACATGTTCGCTCTTTGTAAATAATGACTGCTTCACACGATCCATTCTAACAGACTCATATTTTGACTTGGTATACATTTGAAGATGTTGAACAACAACGAGTAAAAATTAACTAAAACATGTTATACCAAGAGATCACACTTGCTCCATCACATGCATAAGAAACAAAAAAAGAATTTGCTCAACTATTAGTCTCTTCTGACAGTTGCATGGACTGATAAAGTTCTGCATACTTAGCTCACCCAAGAAAGTCTCAAACAATATGAGATGCGTTGTATTAGCAGTTAATTTTCACTAAAAACATTGGGACTGTACGGAAGACATGACTCCAGACAGTATCCAAAGAGTTTTCATTCTCATGGTTAAATCCAACTAGGTAAGTGTGATTGTCAAAATCAATATGAAAATAATCTGAAGAACAAAAGTTAAAAATTCTTTAATTCCATTTTTGGTAAATCAAAGAACATAACTTGAACAATCCATTAAATAGAAACATACTTGGAGAAATACTGGTAGCAATGGCTGAAGAGCTTTTGGGAGACAGAAACCAGGAATGAGAACTGGTCCTCCCTGCAAATAAATGTATTTCTAATCAATGCTTCACAAATAACAGATGGAATGGTAAAATGAAACAAAGGGACATATGACAGATTTTTGGCGAACAATTTATAGTTACTGTATGATGATCTATTTTTTCACACTATGATGGCAGACCTTTTTCTTTCTTCGCTCTTTATCTCTTGATGTAGAAACAGCATCACGCACTAGTTTTATATATGAGGGTAGCATCTCCTTTGGAACAGAACCAACAACCCTTGACAAAGCTTCCCAAGCAACCTATTGAATAAGATATTATATGCAGAAGACAACAGAATGATAGAAGAAGCAACATACAGAAAAGCACTACCGCAACCGTCACAGAATCCGGGTCACTTAGCAATATAATCAGTGCAGTTATCATGTTTGGAGCCTCATCAGCTAAATATAGCTTGCTGTTTTTGAAGAAAAACCCTATCAAATATGATGAATTTCTTCGAATTGAAGCCTGAAATCATTGAGATGTAATTACAGTGAGAGAGAGAGAGAGAGAGAGAGAGAGATTAAATCTCAACAGCCTAAATAACAGCATACCACATTATCTCCAACACCTTTAACCAGTTCGGCTATCAGGCACTCAACACCTTCCTCATCAATAGCCAAGACCACTGTTTCTGCAGCCTCTTTAGCCAAGGCTTGTACATCCTACAAATTGAAAAGCTTCTGTAAGTACGAGTTACTGTAAGATAGGAAAAGAGATAAAGGTGGCTTTATCATTTTCTACATACCTTGTCCTCAGAACCCATTGCGGAAAGTAAAGGAGGAAGAACAGTACCAAGATGAAGGTTGAGACCAGGTCCTGCAACTTCTGCCAAAGCTCCAATAGCATGCGCATTGAAGGCACTGAATGTGGTTTAAGATATTAGTAACAGAATATGAGTCAGAAAACAAGTAGAATTGGTTGAAAATCAGGGAAAGCTAGCCATACGAAAGAGGAAGATGGACCAGTTTTGGCAAAATGTGTGGTAACACAGCAGTAGTCCTGACACTGAATTATAGAAAATATAAGAAGATGAAGGAGCAATGGTCAACACAAGAAACAGAGCAATAGAGGAGATTAAACAACAAATCTGTGCTGCATAATTTATACCTTAAAATCTGTTTGAGACCATCAAGAGCATTATCAGACGTTTCATCATCCTCTAAGGCATGCAGCAGTGTTGGAACAATTTCATCAATCGCTTGCATTCCAGCACTCTGAATAATAATAATAATAATATGACAAAATAGGTGATCTCACTGAAACTAAATAGTTTGAAAAATAAATTTCAGATAAAAACAAAAACCAGGAAATAAACCTTGTAAAGTGTGCTGAATGCTAAGCCAGCAGACTCTCGAACCTCAGGGATGCTGTGAATACATACAGTGTTTGTTTTAGCAGAATGTCCTCTGTAAGACATGTCAAAAATTATAACGAACCTGTCACAAAGCGCAGTCCTAATAGTAGGGATTAGATTGTCCATGAAACTCAATAACTGACTCTTCCCAGCACTTGCCATTACTTCACTAAGACCAATGCATACACCCTGTCATTTCAGATCATATTAGAATCAAAGGAAGTCATATGAAAGTTTTTATCCATTCCAGACTAAACTACTAACTCCTATGCTCATTCATTTTGATATATAAAAAGGAAAAGAAAAAGATCTATAAGTGTCATGCATGCAACGCTGCCATTCCAATGGTTAACTACTAATAACAGAGGCCATTTCCTCCAAAGGTGGCACTACTAGGTAAGAGCAATCAAGAGAACAAGTAAAGACCAATCTCAGTGACAAACTATTAAAGACCAATCTCAGTGACAAACTATCTTTCCTGATGATATATGATTCCGGAGACCAAGAGAAATGGGAAATTTTCGTTAAGCAGAGCATAAGAAATTATAAGACTCCAGAATGTATGAATTGAGATTAGAGTTGCAGTTCCAGATGATTCAGAGCAAAATTTGAATACTGAATACTGTTGCTGCAAACAAGCTTACTTGTCTTCTGCTAGCATCCGGATCTTTCAGTCCACGGGATAAGATTGGGATTATCAAAGGAAGTACTCTTTCACCGAGCTTCCTAACAAGCTCACCCAGTGCTCGTCCAGCAACCTAAAGTTGAAATCACTTTATTGATATGAACATTTTACAATCCAATGAGAAAGTTCAAACGGTTCACAATAGAAAAGTAAACCTGTCGCCTCTCAGAGGAGGAGAATGCAAGAGAAGATATCAAAGTGTTCATCAAAACTGGCATAATTTCCTTCAGCGTCTTTGGAGTATTTGCCACTATAGTTTTCCATACATGCAAGGCAGCCTGCCAATATAGGAAAGCAATTTTGCAGGTTTTGTAACATGAAACAGTAACAGATACAAGAGAACTGCACAAGAAAGGCAAGAAAAACAATTTTTCAGTTACATTACCTGACGTACAGATATGCTGACATCAGTACGAACCATGTATAATGCAGCAAGGACTTCATTGCGCTTTTCCCTGCCTAATACCTCAATGATAGCCCGACCATGTGCCTCAGTACTAGCACCTTCATCATCACTACCACCCTCAAGTAAAGCCTTTCCAGATGTTCCAGCAACCTTTTTTTAATTAAAACAATTCAGGAAATTGCCACCGAAAGAGCTGGCTCTAAAGAGTTCCACAAACCAGTATCAAGAGGTCAAGGAATAAATACCTTAAACAAGAGATCTCCTAACAATTCAACAGAACTTTGGCGAATACGCCAACTATCATTGAAAATACCATCCTCAACAGCTGGAAGGAGAAGAGGTAATGACCTGAAAATGAGCAAAAGAAAAGTAACAACAGCAATAAAAGATGTTAGAAGAGATACAACACGATGCATCTGTCACTTTTCAACAACTAAAAAGCTTTTGCCACAAAAACAACGCAGAACAGACAAAATACTAAAGTTAATGTGAGTAAATAAAAAAGCAAAATAAGACCAAGCACATGCATACGTTGTGGCATAGTGCTCCACCAGGACATGCCCAGCACCTAATGCAGCATCACGCACAGACTCATTCTCATCAGCGAGACCTGGAAAAGTATAAATACAGCTAGTATCTTTAAAAAAAATCACCAATTAAACTGAACGGAGGACCCAAAAATTTTAAAAAGCTCCCCATTTCACAATAAAAAAGAAAAATTACCATCTAAGATTGCAGGCAGCACCTGCTGCAGATAGTTCTGAAATTGAACACCTAAAGACCTAGGAAGATACTGCAAAAGAATCAAAAAAATTAGACGAGGTTCGTGTAAGTAAAAGCTCCCAAAAATTTAAGAATTATCGCATATTCAATATGCTCACCTTGAAAAGTGTTAAGTATCCATCACGCACAGACGCCTTTTGATGAGAACAGTTTCTGATAATATCAGGAAGTACATGTTCAAAGTATTCTGTGCCAAGTGCTGCCAAAACCTACATGATAACCATAGAGTAGAGTTTTCTTTAGAAAAGACGGGCTTGATAATTATGATGTACCACCAACTCATATAAGTGTCTTTGTTAAGACACAGAAGAAGATTCCTGATTAAAGCAACTAATGAATTCAACTGGGGGTTAAAAATTATCGAGTTGTCTGCATACTCTTAGCTTAACGTCATAATTATGAAATATTTTTCCAAAGTTTAGTAGTACCCTTAAGTATTCAAGAATAAAAGATGAATTCTTATGATTTTTACCTCACTCAAACCTTGAGCAGCTCCTGAGCGCTCAACATTACTGTTATCAGATTTAAGAGTATCAAACAGCCAAGGAACAAGATCTGGGAAGTTTTCTTCTCCCATGCCTCTTATAAGGGATCCGATGGCCCTTGCCGCAACAGACCTGACTTCAGGAATTGGATCCACAAGGACCTATTTGCATATTTTACAAATAACATTAGAGCCAATCCATACACCGATATCACAAGTCAACAAGAGGTACCTTTTTAACTTCGGGAAGAAGCAACCCTATGTAAGGAATCATATCTTTTGGTTCTGTAACTAATGAACACATGTTTCCAACGATTTGTGAAGCTTTCTTTTTAGTTTCAGCACTCCTCTCTCTTAGACCTCTATGAACTATTGGCACTAACAGAGCAAGTGAAGGGGCATCAATTGAATTAACAAAAGTAGTCTGCAACAAATAGAAGAGCACTTAGAAACATGAGTTTGTCAAATGAAACTAGAAAAAATGGATTCAAATTTTCCATCAAATAAATCTTACTTGGAGGAGAATATCAAGGGAATATTTGGTATAGTCATTGGGATCCGTAAGTCCCATGAGAAGTGTAGGGACAAGAGATGATATCTCTGGATTCTTTATAACACTCCCAACCTAAGAAAGGCACCAGCAAAGACAGGTTAGGGGAACTATGGCGGAAAACCAGGAGAGAAACAACAAATAAAACTCCAACCTGCTGGAGTGCTGTTTGTCCTGCTGACTGGACTTTGGGATGAGTGTCAGTTAACACCTGGGAACAGCAATATCAAGAGTTAGAGTTTGGTTTACAGAAGGAAAAGCTATCAGGTTGGATTTAGACTAAGATAAACCTCGGTCAGTTTTGGAACAATCTTAGGAAGGCATTGGGAGAGTTGCTGAGGAGCACAGTAAGCCATAGCACCAAGTAGTTGCACACTGCTTTGCTTTGTCCTCCACGCTTTATCTTCAAGACCCTGAATGTTTAGGCAATAAAAGACAATGGACAATCAAGTAATATAAGATGACCACAACAGTAAGAATTTTGAATGGAAAAGACCATAGTACTCATGCCAACAACGAAGTGAAACTTTGTGATAAATATGAAACTTTATCTGTACATGGAAAATATATATTAGAAAACCACAGATATACATATAATGGAATCCATAAATGAACATGTATGTATTATATATAGGCAATCCTCTGTCAACATCTTCATTACATTCAGATACTTGGGTTGAAAAGGCAATGAAATAGTATATCGAAATCATTATTTTCGATTCTCAAATCAAAACATTACATCCACCTTAAGATTCCACCATGTCAGTAAGCATCACAGAAAATCACAGTATCAAAGTACTATCAAAAGAACCTTTGCTGGGATGTACAAAATGGTACGGCGAGACGACATGCATCTTCACCAATAAAGTAGTATCATGTATCACCAAATCAAAACCATCTGATAAGTGCTAGATGCATGAATCCAAAGTATATACCTTTAAAAGGGATGGAAGCACAAGCTTAACGCCCTGTGCACTAAGTTGAGACATCATTGCTCGAGCAGCACACTCAGCAGCTTCACGAACTGCAACAACTTGATCAGAGAATGAAACCAAAAGTAATGGTAACATTTGAATCACATACCTGGATCCCAACAATGAAAAAGAAGTTATCATATGCTCAAAAAGAACACTTGAAGTCATTTCACTTGCTTGGAAAAAGAGTTTAAATTCTTACGGTTCAAACAACTTTCCAAGTTTTTCACATAAGCACTCAAAAGCTAGTAAAGCTCCTTCACGACATTTTGCAGAATTCCTGACATTCAAAGAAACCAAGGAGCACATCAAATACCATAACCATTCAATTTACATGTTCAAGTCCATAATTGATCTGTAGAGCTGAAACCCACAACATGTGCAACACCATCTAAGAAAAGAAGTTAAACAAAATTTAGACTGCTAAAAATAGAAACAGAGCAAATAGGATGCAGACTCAACTTTGCCACTAGAGGAACAGAAAACACATTCACAGTCACTAAAGGAACTTAGAATGTGAAATGGGTTAAAATATGAACCAAGGATACAACTTCAACCTAATTTTATTAGCAAGAAATAATTTACCTATCTAAAAGACCTTCCCTTAATGCAGAAATCACTCCATACTTCTTTAAGCAAGATATTCCAAATCCTTTAACAATCCCAGCAAGTCCAAAAGCAGCTCCACGGCGCTCACCATATTTGTCACTTTTCACCAGTTGATCCAACAATCTGGATACAAGAACAGGTGCTTCACCCTGCAAGAATGAAGCTCAACATGAGTTCAAGTTGATGGCTACAAGGAGGTAACAAACTTTCAGATAAATTATTGTATGTAAAAATATCAGAATATGATCAAAAGCTGAGAAGGTGCCAATAACAGATACACACAATTATGATACACAAATAACCCAGTTAAAGTTGAAACAAGAGAGTATAGAAAATATCAAAAGAAAACCCACTTTATTTCCTGATTATATGTAATTTATACGTGAGTATAATCTATTCTAATACTACCACACTACTAGATTTTGTCGTATATACTAACTTATCCTATCTATAGTATATCTTATCTACTAGAAGATAAAGTATAATCTATTCTAATACTACTACATTACTGGATTTTTTCATATATACTAACTTATCCTATCTATAGTATATCTTATCTTATCTACTAGAAGATAAACTTATCTCCTAGAAGATTACCTCCTAAGCTAATTAAACTTATCTAAGATAATTATCCAACACTCCCTCTCAAGTTGAGGAATAGATATTTATCATTCTCAACTTGCTTAGAATTGTCTCGAATCTAGGCGTAGGCATGATCTTTGTGAAGATATCGACTTCCTATGCTTCAGTAGAGACATAGCGCAGATCAATGCCCCCTTCTTCTATTTCACATTTGATAAAGCTCCTGTCAATTCTAACATGTTTTGCTCGATCATGTTGAATTGAATTCTTCACTATACTAATGCCTAATTTAATATCACTGAAAACTTTGGTGGGAGAGCAAGTGGTGATCTATAGGTCATGCATCAACCTCCCTAACCAAATAACTTCACAAATTCCTTGTGCAATTGCCCTAATCTCTGCTGCTGCACTACTTCTTGCTACTATGAATTGCTTCTTACTTCCCCATGTGACAAGATTCCCCCATAGTTTAGTATAATAACCAAATGTTGACCTACTGTCTTCAATACAACCAGCCCAATCAGCATCCGTGAACCTTTCTATGCTTCTTTTCTCATTTTTCCAAAACATTAATCCTCTACCTAGACTGCCTTTGAGATATCTAAAAATATGGTTGACTGCATCTAAATGTCTTTGAGTTGGAGAGTGCATAAATTGGCTAACAATACTCACAGAATAAGTAATATCTGGTCTAGTTAGTGACAAACCTTTGGTATCTTCCTTTGTCAAAATGAGGATCTTCTTAATTTTTCTTGAATTTCCAGTTTCTCTCCAGTGGAGTTCCCATAGGTTCGCAACCCATCTTTCCTGTTTCCTCCAGTAAATCAAGAATGTATTTTCGTTGAGATATAAAAATATCTTCCTTACTTCTAACAATCTGCATTCCAAGAAAGTGTCTTAATGCTCCGAGGTCTTTTACCCTACATTGTAGCCTCAATTTTTGTTTAAGATCATTGATCTCACTAGTGTCATCACTTGTGATTATAATATCATCCATATACACAATTAAGATGAATTTCTTTCCATTTTTTCCACACTTCACAAACATTGTGTAATCAGTTTGTATCCAAACCTGCAAAGAGCATCACTGAACCTCTTAAACCATGCTCGTGGAGACTGTTTGAGGTCGTATAAGGATTTTTTTAGTTTGCAACCTCTTCCCCTTCTTTAGTTTCAAAACCTAGTGGTATCCTCATATATATTTCCTCATCTAATGTACCATTTAGGAAGGCATTTTAATGTCGTGCTGATGGAGTTCCCAATCTACATTTGCAGCCAATGATAGGACTCTAATTGTATTCAACTTCGCAACTGGAGCAAATGTCTCCTTATAATCTATTCCATAGGTTTTTGTAAAGCCTTGAGCCACTAATCTAACCTTATACCTTTCAATCTCTCCATCTGCCCTATACTTCACGATAAAAACCCACTTGCTAACAACCACCTTTTTCCCTTCGGGTAGATCCACAATCTCCCATGTTTTATTATCAAGTAAAGCTTTCATTTCTTCAAGTACAGCTTACTTCCACTTAGGCTCTTGGAATGCATCATGTACATTTCTTGGGATTCTTACACTATCAAGCTTAGTAGCGAAAGCTTTAAACTTTGAAGAGAACTTTGAGCAAGTCAAATAATCTAAATAGGATATTTAGTATATGATCTTATCCCCTTTCGTAGTGCAATTGGCACATCTAAGTCACCTACCATAGTCTCTATAGGAGCTGGTTCCTGGTCCAATGATTGGCCTTGTTGAGGAGCTTTAGGTCTACGAGAATACACTAAGGTCGGTTTTTCGGGAATTGGTTCTCCCACTGAATTGGACTGGACAGTTTCAGGTTCAATGGTAGGTGTTTGCGGTGTTTGTGGGAACGTTTGTGAGATAGGACGCGATATACTTGGGTCCCAATAAATCTCTTCATTGGATGTCTACCTATGAAGAGAGGTATTGGTGAAGTATGGTTGTTTTTCAAAAAAAGTGACATCATATGAAACAAAGAATTTGTTTGTAAAAGGCGACAACCACTTATAACCCTTTTGAGTGGGAGAGTACCCAACAAACACACATTTAATAGCTCGTGGGTCAAGTTTGCTTCTATTGGGTTGACTGTTGTGTACAACAACAGTCCAGCCAAAGACTTTAGGAGGAAAAGAATTAAGGAGCTTAAAGTAAGGAAAATGTTCTAGAAGAATACCTAGTGGGGTTCGGAATTTAAGAGTTTTTGAAGGAAGACGATTTATCAAGTATGAGACAATTAGAATGGCCTCTCCCCAATAGGAAATTGGACAAAGTTGTTAAACATCATAAATCGGGCTACCTCTAAAAGATGACAATTCTTTCTCTCTGCTATCTCATTTTGTTGTGCGATATAAGCACAAGAGCTTTGGTGAATGATCCCATGCCTACTAAGATATTGAATAAAATCAGTTGAAAAATATTCTCTCCCATTGTCTATACGCACTACTTGAATAGAGGTTTGGAATACATTTTGGATGAGTTTGTGGAAATGTTTAAAGATATGATAGGCTTCAGATTTGTCTTTCATCAGATATACCCAACATACCCTTGTATGATCATCAATAAAACTGATAAACCACCGAGTACCGATTAGACTTGTAACTCTAGCGGGACCCCAGATATCACTATGAATTAATTGGAAAGGTTTTGAGGGTGTGTATGAGTGTAAGGGATAAGTATTTTTGCTTTGTTTTGCGAGGACACATTGCTCACAATATACAGAAATCTAATCTATGTTGCGCGACAACAAAAGATTACCAATAGAAGGAGATGGAGTTTGGGCTGAAGGTATTACGTAACTAGGTGTTTGGGATGAGGTTTGGGACTCATCATAGGAACCAAAGGTTGGTTGAACTCCAGCCATGATGTGGCTAGAAAAATTAGGCTACCAGAATCGGTAGCTCTGATACCAGGAAACAAGAGGGTATAGAAAATATCAGAAGAAAACCAACTTTATTTCTCTAATTATATGTAATTTATACATGAGTATAATCTATTCTAATACTACTAAACTACAGGATTTTTTCATATATACTAACTTATCCTATCTATAGTATATAATCTATTCTAATACTACTAAACTACTGGATTTTTTCAGATATACTAACTTATCCTATCTATGGTATATCTTATCTTATCTACTAGAAGATAAACTTATCTCCTAGGCTAACTAAACCTATCTAAGATAATTATCCAACAAAAGTAAACAATTATTATTACTCGCTTAGACTGCATCAAAGGAGATAGACATGTAGACACTGCCCGTTGAACAGCTTCAGATGGAGTGTTCAGCACATCCAACAACTTCTCCACAACAATATGGACTTTAGGATCATCCTGACAATAAAAAAAGGAAGAGGAACAAAACTTCCATAATTATAAAGAATAACTAATTTTTACCAATGTGAATACAGTATAATCAAATACAAACCTTTTCTAAATGTTTAGCCAATGCACCAGTAAAAATAACTACACCTTCACGAACCAAGTCATACTTCTCCTCATCCGTGGCCTAAAGAAGGGCATAAATTCATATGATGAGACTTCTTAAGGAATAAAGAACAAGATTCATCAACAATGGATAAAGAAAGACGGTTCAAAAGTGGGATCAAAATAAGATAATGGATCCTTAACTATACCCTTCATTGGAACTACATTTCTTCTTTTTTTTTTCTAAATGGTCTAGAAAAAGCAATCCACTTATGGGATCTCATATAATACTCATGAGATCAATAAGACAAATATTCAACAATCTTTTGTCAATCTGGGGTAAAATCAAGCAATTTATGGATGGAAACATTTGTAACCGAAAAATCAAAACTAACCTTTTTGTTTAAATAGTTCTCAAAGATTGGAAATAACAGGGAAACATTCTCTTTTCCATGCTTATCAATAATGATGATGCCAGCATTTATCATTCTTCCACGAACATCTGCATTAGGGTCAGCCTACAATATCAAAAGCACAAATGTTTTAGCTGTAATTGTATCATGTCAGGGGTGTTATCATGCATGTGTACATGCACCATATTTGCTCAACCCCTAATAGCCATCAAGACCCAGGTTCTAGTCTCAACCAATATTTCTGACCAAATGAAGCATCATAAACCACTAGTAGCATAACTGCTACTTCAAGATAATCAAATCATGACCACATAATCGGCAATATTATTGGTGTTGGCAAGTAATAAAATCAATTAAAATGTTCATTTCACAATTAATTGTCCCCATCTCCTTTTCTTTCAATTTTGGCGGAGAGTTTTGCCCTCAAATATTGACAGCACAACACTGTAGAACATACTCATCACAAAATAATATATGGTTGATAAAAACAAGTGAAAATCAAAATCAAACATGATATTACTATTTTGTCTCTAGAAAAAATAAAACATATATGACAAAATTGGGAACAAACTCACTTGTCAACAAAATACCACTCTATAGGAAACACTCAAGACAGGCAGGAGGGGGAAGTGATTGACTCCATAATCATAACTAATAGGGAGAAAAGAAGCATTCGTACTAGAATATTTGACTTCAAAGTTGAGAAGGAAAAACATTAGCCAATTGAGGAACAGCTTACCAATGCTCGTGATATAAGGAATGTCATAACAACAGGAAGGTCCTTTGTTCTCAGAACATCAGCAGCAGAATGTAAGGCCAATGCAATTCCTTGTCTGCCTAGCCAACCAGCATCAGTCTTGTCCTCACCAAAACCAATGTCACGGATATACAAAGAAAATAAATTTGAAAGTGATTCCTGAAAAGAATAGCAGACATTTAGAAAACATATGACTAAAGCAAACACCAGAATTTGATAGAAACCAAACCTGCATAGAATCAGGGTTTTCATCCAAAGCAGCTGCCAACCCCTCGGCAGCTGCCAAGCGGACATTGTAATTTAGGTGAGAAAGTGCTGTATACAGTCCAGAATAATCAGTCCCAAAGTCATGGCCATAGCGGTCCCATATATCCTCAGCAGCTTCAGCAATTGACTGCAAATATAAGTCGTCAAGCAAGCAATTCGCTCCCAAGATGATGTAATAAAAACATATTTAATCAGAAGAAAAAACCAAAATAAAACATGAACAACACTGAGATTCTTGTTACAGGAAGGATTAGTCATTAAAGCAAAAGATGGAAAATAAACCAAGTATGCACCAGAACTGAGCAGAGCAACTAGCTTGGCAAGAATAATGCATAAGAATTTCAATAAAAAGAAATCTCTAACAAGCGATAATGTGGAAGAAACTGATTATAAAATATATTTTTCAGAGATAAATAAACCACTCTAACAAGTAAGGGGAGCAAACAGAAGTATTATGCTAACTTTCATCTTGATTACACAGTTATGCAAGAAAGAAAAGCTTCAGAGAACCATAATCCTATTGATGATTCAGTGCATTTACAAGTGCCTGAAGGCAAGCATCCACTTCTAAACCAGTAGCTTGTTTCTTTCAATTTATTCAGAATAGCACCAGATAATGTGGTATGCTCTCTAGACTCCCAGAACCTTAAAGAAAACTAATTAATAATGCTTTGTTGATGCCTTTTGCATTTGATTACTATGAAAAAACAAATGAGATTTAACCACTGGTAGGTCTAATCAAAGTTCTATTTGCCAAATTAAGTGCTACATTAATTTACAAAGCTATTTTTGTATTTGAGGAATGGGAGAAAAGGGGAAGGCATCAAATTATCCAAATCAAGTAATGAATTCTACACTAAGGAGTAAGGTCTAATCCTCTCTATTCAGGGCTATGTAAGATCAGATTAACCAGATCGAGCGAAAGGATCTAGACAAGCACTTGACAAGCTAGAATATACAGGAACACAAATTCGCTATTAAGTGAATGCTAAGGACTACGTCTCATATATGTTGGTCAAACCAAACTTCATGTAACAACTTCTAGATTACATGGTCATCTGACATGATGCTTACAATCTAATCAGCATTTAGTAAAATTTGCACACACAATTATGCTTATTATAACAAGTCTCAGCATTCCTTTTCAAAAAAAAAAAAATCTCAGCATTCCTTTCAAGGGCAAACAAGACCATGGTCAATAACCCACATAAACATATTTATTGTCAGAACACCATAGGGATATATCAATAACAAACAAAAAATGACAAAAAATACAACGATGAATTAAGAACTCATCAAACTACCAAAATAACAATAAATTTTGAATACTGATCCATCACCTCTAGTAGAAGATAAAATCACGTGTACAGATTTAGAATTATTTGTCCATGGCATGCATGCTTGATTTGAATCAAGAGTTCAGATAATTTCAATGCAATTTTAAGTTGGAGATGAATCAGGTTTACAACTAAACCTTTTCTGGATCATGTAGAGCTATCCACAGGCTTGTTGCAATCTCAATGTTCGGAGGAACAGAACGGCTAGAGACAGCTGGTACGCATCTTATAGCATTCAAGCATGACATTCTTACATGGACATCTTTTGCATACACTCCATACAGAGCCTGTAAAACAGAACTTAGGAGAATTAATCAGCATTTGGATGAATTGCTCAGTTAGTTCAAGTAAACAACCAGGGATGGAATGCATACAGGTCCTATTTCTTGTGGGTTTAGACCAAGGCACAACTCATTCAGGGCTGGTCCAACAGATCCTTGGTATGATGGAGCCACACCTAGGACATGATAAAGAGCCTGCAAGGTAGAATGAAAAAGTATTTTTGTGACAGAAAAAAAGACAATCATGCAAAGATAACTCAATATAGAATGTATTGCATCTGTATATTATGACGGAATTGATCATAACTGATATCATCCGGAGCCTAGGAAGCGGTAACATGGGATCCATGTGCAAGTACATAATCTGAAGCACGTCATCATGAAGTCCAGTCTTCTTAGAAGATAAAAGAATCCTCTCCATTACCTAATCAATAACGATTTTGAGTCAATAATACATTAGATTGCATAACTGATCAAGCCACAAGAAAATTGTAACTTACTGGAAATACAAAAGTAAATGAATCCACGGGAAGAGGGCCAGATTTACAAGACACATGTAGGCCGTGAATTATTCTCTCAAAAAGACCAGGGGCTGGTTTTCCATTGGTTTCCCCCTTACCAGCTGGCGGAACGAGATCCAATAGAATACTTCCTTCTTCAGTTTCAATGATACGTAAAGCAGTGGCTATGTCAAAAGCCCAATTACAAAGAGGAGGAGCAGTACATCTTGACAGCTTCACCAAGGTTTCATAAGCCACATCATTTACTATAGGTGACCGAAGCAAAGGGCCAACAAATCTGACCTGAAAACCACAAATAAAGAACTAGAACCTTATTGGAGTATGAACTAAATGGGATGGGAAGAAATTCAAACATGAACTAAATGGGATGGGAAGAAATTCAAACAGATTCACAAACACTAAAGAGAACACACAAGTTACATTTAAAACAAGCAGCAGTAATATACATTACATGTGAACGACCACCAGCTAATCTCAGCAACAAGCTAACATTAGAAATTATTTCTAATTTTCCTTAGTAGTCATAAATGCAAGAAGCACTGCAAGATCAACAAAAATTAATTTATAGGATACAAACCAGGGTAGGTAATTGACTGTGAGCAAATATGGGATTGGACACAGCCATTTCACCAAGAGCCCTAAGCACCAAACTCAGGTTTTTTTGTATAGCCTGGACCTTGTCACGAACGGAGGCCTCCTCCTTCAGCAATAATTCACGTGCCTCTTCTTTTGCAGTCTTTCCCTTTTCTTGAAAAACCAAAAACAACATAGAAAGTATGTTAGAACAAAGAATTCCAAGTGGAAGGGATTATTAACCACTATGCAGATTGCAGAAACATGCCAGCTTTCTTCAAAGATTTCCCTGTATCCTTTTTACCCATGGCACCAATATCTTTCACAGCTGAATCTTTCCTCATAGAACGGTTAGAATTGTTATCCTGGGTTCCATGCAAATTCAGTAAAAATCCAAAGGTCCAATGTGAATGAAATAAGGATAGGTAAATAAAAGAGTTACTAAAAAGTTACAATAGACAATAATACCATGCCATCTTGGTCTTCATAGACACGAAAACGGCCTTTTGCTTGTTTAGAGTTCGTAGCAGCAACAGACTCTGCAACATAAACACCTTGCTCACTGGAAAGCATTCCTTCTGGAGTACAAAAAATCTGAAAGGGCATAAAAGAAAATGTGGTCAAAGGAAAAACAAACATGCATGCAAACGGTGAGTTAGTCAGATTGGATAAATGAAAAACAACATCACATCCATTACTGCATGAAGATCATAACCTTGTGAAAGAAGCAAGTTTATAGGCGTGACCAAAGTTGTAAAAAGTGGAAAAGAAAATTTCAGAACTAGGAGATAGGCAGAAAAGAAGATTGCAAGACAGAGGAACAATTACAAGCAAAGAGGGATAGAATAATTGCATTTATTTGTGCAAGGCTTTTACTTGCAGTATGACCATATATATAAAGGCTTGCAATCATATATGGTAACCCATTCACTAACACTATCATCAAAATTGACATAAACAAAATCCTTATAACTTTTTTTCCAGCATAACTCAAAAGTGTATCACTGTTGTAAGTGATTGCTCGTTGCTCTCCTGTATACTTCTGTAATAGTTCACAGTTTCTCCTTCAAGACATAAACTCCAGAAAAGCAGGTGAACAGTCTATTCAGCAAATTTATGTCAGCAATGGCACCATATGAGGATAGAGTAGAAGAAAATCACCAAGACATATAACTCAACACACAAGAAAAGATAAATGAACTAAATATCTCCCCAAAGCCCCACCGCCATTTTTCACTTTGCTAATCAACTGGTAGCTTTAATCTTCAACCATCCACCTTAACCGTAAAACAAAAAGAAAGTAAAAACTAAATGAAAACACCATGTAAAAATATCCTATCAATGTCAAAATAAGAGAACATACAAAGCAGCAAGATAACATGGTATTGTTGGAATTGCAATAGAAATGTATCTTCTGGAACTAAAGATTTGCAGTCCCACAAAAAAACCACAAGCTAATCAACTTATCCTGAAAGAACAGTATACACACCTATCTACAAATTCATGCCATTTAACAGAAAAGTAAGGATCTATCATTGCAAAGAGAGAAGTTCAATGACAATAATTACACCCTCCTTCCAACAAAATAAGGGACATGATAACTGAATTTACTTTATAACCTGATATTTGTACGAGGACATACTTACTAGGATTCTTGAGGCTATAGATTTTCATAAGCAAGGATATCACTGTCATTTTTCCACTCAATAGACTGAACACCATGCATGTGGAAAAGTAGTGGCAGGTCAATATAAATCTCAACTTGAAGTTTACCAGTGGGAAGCTCTATATTATTCTGTAGCTTTTGTTCTATTTATAACATTTATGGTCTAGATGTATCCAGTTTGTTTGACGTAGGGAACCAGAGAAATGCTTAAACAAAATTTTGATCAATATATGCAAACCGCTAACTTCAGACAAGTTGAACCTAAAAATCACTTCAGGATTTTAGGAATCACTCTTAGGGGAGATAGGCTCACACTTTCGGGTCTGAAGATATATGAATTCCGTAATAATCAACAATATAAAGAAAACTGTTAATATAGAACAGATATTCTGACATCCTATTCTAATCTGAACATAACTTTACTTTTGACTACCTAGAAACTAAACTCTAACTCCATAGATATTAACTTAAGTATAGTGATTAATGAATACCATATTTATAAACATAATTAAAAAAAACTAAGCATAGTGAAAATTGCATATATTGCATTGACAGTACACATCTATCACCAAACCTGTATCTCCCTAAGTAAACGATAATTGACCTTGCAATTAAAAGCACTCTCAACCACCGTCGACCAATCCTTCACTTAAGTTTTCTCCTGATAAATCTCCAATTTCAGGCTCGCACTTATATTCATTAAAATATTATGCATCTTCTTCCTTGGCCACATTATATGTTTACTGCATCAAAGACAATTATTTCCATTACTTCCCTATCTAGTTTGGACTGTCTTGAGTTGAGATCAAAGTTCACAATAGATAGCTTATGAGTATTAGCAATTCCATTCACGCTACATTCTCTATATGATGACCCCAAATACTGCTCCACTTGTAAAGCCAATTGATAAGCACATCTTTGCATTACGACTTCTTTTAAATCTCTACCCTAAGTCTACTTCTATAATGAGATATTGAGTCTATTTCCATTCCTCAACATATAACAGAAAGCTCATCAAATTTCCAGATGTAATCGATCACTCCTTGCCCAAGTGCTGTAAGTTATTCTTGGAGGCCATGTTGATACAGAGATAGCAGGTATTTTTCTTCTAAATTTAGCTTCATCTCCTCCCAATCAACGATTAGTGGTTGTCCGGTTCTATGCAGTTGTCCATTTCTATGCAATCTATCTTCTATTGCTATCCACCAAATCTTAACATGTCTTAACAATTTTCCTCCTTTTTAAATCAAAGTTTTTCCGACATGAACCAATCAAAATAGCTTCCATGGCATTGCCCATGAAGGTCTAATATGTTCTTCATGAAGATATCCTAAGAAGTCTTAAGGGAAGACACAGCCTACTGGGGACAAAGCACTGGAAATCTAGAAAACAACCCCAAAAAATTGATAATCAGAAATGGATGTTGGGGAAAAGTACTGGAAATCTACAAAATAGTCCCCAAAAAGTCATAATCAGAAATAGAGATGGAAATTTGGAGAAATCTTTCAACCCAAATACCTGCAATGATGGGTGAGGCCAACACACCCCCTCACACCAAATATATACAAATCACAAGTCCATTAGAGAATGAGAGTAGCTCAACTTTAACAAGCACTGATGGTCATAAAAGATCAATTAAACCTTTTCGTTTAATGGTTTTATGGCATGGATACTCCAATTTGCCCAAAACCAAGGCTAATCTATTGTAGACTTGTTACGTGAAAAAGAAAAGATCTTGCCAAATAATTGTAAAGTCAAAAACAATACCTGCTTTCATGCATCCGTATATTGATTAAGAACATAAAACACCGATAGAAAAAATAACAAAAAAATCTCTCCGCCTTCATTTTTAAAGTTCCCTAAAAGAGAAGAATTCAAAACAAATTTAAAGCATGCTTTGCACCAATTATTTGGTCTAGACTAATTTATTCTTGAATTCAACTGAATTGATAAAAGAATCGGATTCTCATACTTGCATAATTCTATACATGCAGAAAAGAAGAATTTGATCTGACTGAATGGAAATCAAATGATTTTACAAATATTTGTGATTTTGCATTATAAGTGGCATTAAACATGATTAGGGATATGGACATTGATGAGTGCTCATATTGTCTCTGCTATGACTTCATAAATAATTTCCATTAGCAATCGCAGTTAGTTTCAAAAGAAATGCCAACTCTGCAACATCTTAAATTTCAAAGATAGTTTCAATTCACCAGACTTAACTGAATTCATCACATATTAAAACAAAAGCGAATTCCTTAATTTCCCCATACAACCAAACTCTAAAAGTAGATAGAATGGAGCAAAACCAAAAACAAAGACATAAGAGATAAAACTATCCAAAAAGAATTACTATAACCATTATTGTTGATATACAAATCAGCAAATCTAGATTCAGTGAGCTACATGAGCATATGAAATGTACCTGGATGTCAATTTCTGATAACATATCATGTAAACTTCGATCTTGAAGACCTTTCAAGTGCTGGTGAGGACAAAGAAAGATTGAGTAAGCTTTCACAGCAGTAGGGGATCATGACAGCAGTAAAAGACAAGCAGACCCAAAAAAAAAAAAACCTTTTCAAACACCATATATGTGTCTTTGGGTAAGATACACATCAAAGTTGATAAAGAATTTATTGCTGCATTTTGTTCAAGAGGAATTGAACTCATCAACCCGGTTGTTCCTAGCAAATCCTGTAAAAAGAAACATCGAAGGTTAGTGGCTAAACTGTAGAATGTACAATTCTAGTTTATACATATACAACTGTAAACATAGTAGTTCAGCAAATGACTAGGAAAGGATACAACCAAGCAACCAGGAAGAACATATAACCTTCATAGAAATATAACAAACAACAAATGAAAGGTTATGAGCTTACCTTGCAGACAGTCTCAATATTAGCAGAAACAACACCCACAACGTCCAATCCAAGTCTTAGCAAACACTTAGAGAGCCTCTGAAAATGTAAAAGGTAATTAAACCAAACGAGTCAAGAAAAAGAGCTTATATAACAAGACACCAATCAGGCTGCAGTTTATTGGTAGGAGAGGTTATATATATATATACACCCTTAGTCCATATCTGATTTCAGTGGCACTCTATTACTTATGCAAAAGGAAAAACATAAATTATAATTATTATCTATATTGACATGACCATGACCTGTGCAATCCATTACAGAAAATAACTTGACATGTGTGATCCAGCAGATAAAACTTATTTATTTGTTTGGCTCAACATGTTCACCATCATACTGTTACACTGAAAATTTCCATCAAATCTGTATGCTTCCATTAACTTTTATTTTGGTATATTGGAACAATTAAACTTGCACACTTGGCATTACGCGTGGATCATTTGCATCTTGTGCACTGAGTTTGTCTATTGCATCTAATTAATCTTGAAAGTGTTCCCAAATAACAATGTTTTTACATTGCTACGTGGGAGAAGACATGCCATATGTTTTTGACAACAGAAAATTTTCTTATCAAGTACAGATGGACTTAGTCAAACGAGTACAAGTGGCATCTGTACTTGTAAGAATACAGTGTATCAGATATGCTTCCGCATCTTCAAATAACACTCTCTGACAACAGGTTTACATAATGCTTTAGACTTTGAGGTTCACAACAACATGCTACTAGGTTGATTCCTCCTTTGGAGCTTCTGCAAAAGAAGCATATGCCCCCACAGACAAGTTAGTTTCCAATTTTCTGATTGACAAGTTAGTTTCCAATTTTCTGATTGATAAGTGAATATTACACAGACATATGTATATGTATATAATATAGAGAGAGACAAAGAATGAGAGAGGAAGAAAGACGGGGTGGTACCCTCCAAACAGCATCTCTTTTAGCGGTGTCAACTAGGCACGAATGATGGCAGCAGAATATGATGTGGGTAGATACATTTGGAGAGTGAGTAAGAGCTGCAGATGATATGACAATTAAAGCCTTCACTATTACTTCAACAGATGGAAGCAGAGGAACCTGGGAGTCCAAGGAATTATCTGCATCACTACAAACATATTACTTCAGATTCATCTTTGAGACAAGTGGAATCTAGATATAATAATTCAGTAGCAAAGTGAAAGCTAGATATATACGGTTAATGATCCATTAACATCTAAACTAAAATCTAGAAATACATATGAAAAGAATTACATGTGAGCTAGAGTATCTGCAGAAATCAATTAACTAGATCCACATTCAAGCACTTCAATCAACCCTAGATAATTCATCACTTTGGGCTACCAACAATTAACCAAATTAAGGAATCTTACCTCATCTTCAGTGTATGTGCTTTCTCTACAACCACACAAAGGAAATTTCTGAACTCACATAACAGAGTTTCAGATAATTGTGGAATGGCAGTAACTATCTTTCTAGTGGTATTATGGGACGCTTTGCGAACATTCCAACTTGGATGGCACATGAAGTAGAGTAACAACTGCACCACTTAAGAGTTGTCAGTATTGCATAAATATAGTATAACGAAATTTTTTGAGCATGAAAATTGGTACCTGCAACACTAATTCAACTGAAAAGGCTTCCAATACACTGCATAATTAAGAAAACCACCGAGGGATTTAATCCAGATGCCACAATAAATATTTGACAGCAGAATTTTGCAGTACTATGAAGGTCAACCTGTGGGAATGTTCCACTAGTAGCACCTCAAGAAGATCAACAGTAGCCAAGCAGTCCTCAATTGACAGTTTTGACGCCTGCTATCCAAATGAAGTCAGAAAAACCATACAGTGTTACCGAAAACCAAGAAGTCATTAGATAGGTACCATTGAGATTTGTACAATAGATGGCTCATTTTGAGAAACCAAAGACCAGATCTTTTCTTTGACCAGACTCTCCTCTGCCAAAAAAGAAAAGGAAAAAAGGCAAAATATCAGCACTAGATACTTAAGTCAAATGTCAAAGCACTAGGAATGCAGGAACAGAAAGAAGATTTTCCATTCTTGAGCCCACGGTTAAATCTTTCAACTAATAATTAAAAGAATGACGCTGCTGGTTCAGTCTCGCAATCCTTAACGAAGGGCAGGCACATGAACAAAAGAGCAATGACAAGGAAACAAGTAGAGAACATTAAACCTGCTTTAATATCAGTAGAAGCAATCTTCCCAACAAGAAGCAATGCATATATGCCATCCAGACGCTGTGCACTTTTGGTGAAGCCAGTTTTAACAAGTTGAATAAGGAGCCCAAGCAAAGAGGATAACTGAAGCATACAACTCGTAGATCTCATTAAACTTGTAAAACATCAGCTGATAATCAAATCAACTGTGAACACTCAAAATGGATGAGATTTTACTTCAGCAAAGTCACCTGTAAAACAGCATCCGCATTTCTGGATATAATCCGCAGGCAACGAAGATGTCCCCTTCTTAAAATCTCCTTCTCCTTTAGGCCAGAAGCAAAAAAGGAAACTATCTCCTGTTGAACAGCATTAGCAGATCTCACTACCCAACATGCAAGAGCTGACACAATTGCAAGTTTAACCTCTTCATTTCCTAGAATTCAATACACACATATTGATCAACCCCATCATTGGCAAATAAAAATAAAAAGACAATAGGTAATCACAAGAGATTATCGCTATTATTATCATGAGTAACCTAAAACAGCATCATAATCAACAACAATAAGGGGATCATCAATAAAAAAATTACCCTCATCCTTGTAGCATGTTAACAAAAAACCACAAACGGTACGGCATAAACTCTGTATATACTTTCCTTCTGGAGCATGTGACAACTCTTGTAGAGTATTAAACATGCCAATTCTCTGGTAAGGAAATTGAAGTCTTCCTTCTGAACCTGATCAACCACATGTTTGTTAATCAAAGATCAAACACTATAAATAGCAAGACAAGCCACTATAAGGAAAGTATGGGAAGCAACCACAGACCTCCAATTACGGCTTTCACAGCATTGTACATTGCTTCAAAAGCATCAGGATTACTAGTTTTCTTGCTCAAGCACTGCACTATAGCCAATGCCCCATTTCTTCTACCTTCATCCGCATGTCGAACCTGAGATGACACAAGTGAAAGAAATTCGATTGCATACCTGCTCAAATCAAGATTGACAGACTTCAAAAGAATTCCAACTGTTTCCAATGAAATCTCAGGGTTGCGCTTTAGCATTTTCACTGAAGAGGGAACTACAACATTGTGAAAATCATCATACAGCATAGTCTTGAACAACGGATGAAATGATTCACTAAGCTCCTTTGACGGTTTTTCTCGAGTATTTAGCACAGATTTAACATAGATGTCTAGGAATACTTGCTGCACAATGCAAAGAATGGTGTCAATGCCCAGGAAGAAAGATGTAAAAAGCATTATCGTCACAGAGAAATCAAATACAATATCCTAGTCCATATAGCATAGCTTTTAACCTTGCATTGCTCAAAAGACGGTGATACACTTGAAAATTCCAACAACAGCTGCATCAACTCTGGGCAATCTTTATATGGAATCCGCGCATCCTTTAAATCCTCTATGTAGATATAGTAAATGTTTGGTGACTGAGGAGATAGCAACACACTTAGTTTATCAAAATGAAAAAAGCATAATAACACTGGCTTTAAGAACTTAAAACTTCATAAATTCCAAACCTGTGAAAACAAGTGAAAAAATAAGCGTTTGCAGGTTCTTTGCTCACGTAAAGATCTTTTCATAGCAGCATGAAGCATATATGCCTGAGCTGCAGCTACTCTGCATACTGCATTCTTTGAAACTGAAGCAAATTGACTATTACTTAAAAGAAGACACGACCACTCCAAAACTCTATAACAGCCCACATGAGAATGCAATTTCAACTGCTTTTCCATAGTCTGTACAAGGGCTGCTGCAAAACTTTTCATGAATGTGACCTCTTGTAAACATTTTATAATCACATCGTCAACAGCTTTCCTTGACCCACGATCATCATATATATTCAATGTTTTGAAAACCATATCTACCAACAATGATGCCATATCAGCAACCATCTCTGCAACGTGCAAATTCTGAGATACTTTAGGAAAAAAAAAAGATTGTGCGGATGAGCTGTATCAAAAACATAAAACAAATACAAGAAATAGAGTTGCTCAGCTTTGATTTACATTGTCACCTACATATCAAGAGGGCAATCATTCAACAAAAACATAACCAAAGCTAGATGAAAACATTCTATTGCACCTATAAAAAGATAGTTTGGACAAGTTTATACAAATTAGACCATGCTAAAAGACTAGATGAAGCAATATTCATGATGATTTATCATATAGTTTTAGAGAGATAAAGTTGCAGGTCTAATCCTTCCTTGGCCCAAATTACATGTGTATCCAAGTCACTGTCTTGCCAATCTATTAATTTCCCGTCACAAATTTCTGCATCATACTTGTTCAGATCAG
The DNA here is from genome assembly GCA_025531925.1 of Erythroxylum plowmanianum. NCBI lineage: Eukaryota > Viridiplantae > Streptophyta > Magnoliopsida > Malpighiales > Erythroxylaceae > Erythroxylum > Erythroxylum plowmanianum. The sequence goes on from JANVCQ010000230.1 coordinate 15,125,938, forward strand.
AGAGTTGTTCTCTTTTAAATAAGTTCAAGACATATTAGAAAGAAAAGAAAATATGAAGAACCTTATCACGAATATAAAAAAAGAAAGAAATGGAAAAGAAAGAAGGAGCAAAATTTTACTTTCCAAATCACACTTCAAAACTGCTCGAAGATGGTAAGAAAGGTAAGAAAAATCTGAGATTTGTGTACTACATTATTATATGCCAAGAATTTCAATGACTAAGTGATGTTAGTTCTAATAATTTTTTGTTTCTCAGTACCTCTTTGACTTCCCAAACAAACTAAAGCTAGTTTCTTCTATTTAACAATAATAGGGAAGTTGTTTTCTTTATTCTATATTTCTTATACATAATGTTCTTCCCATTCATTTTCCATTTGTCTCCAAACAAAGTGCAAATGGTACGCCTCAAATGCGTGGCCTTTTTCTTAGGGCTGGAAATGTTTAATTGGCCAATAAATTTTTTTAAATAATGGGCCCAGCAAATCGGTAGTTCTGTATATTTCCAACTAAATGTAACTTAAGCATGACGAACATGCAAAAATGGTGGAGGCAGAAGTCCGGTGAAGAAGGTAACAGTAGTAGGGTATATGATCAAAATTGGCGGTGACCATATATACCTCCCTGTTGATTTTTGCAAACTAATGTGTTTGAGCTTGATATCAATGTGGATGAATATGGTATTATTAGCTACATTTCAAAGCAAGGTACAACTCCTTGGGGACAAGACAACTAAATGGGCTCAACCATTAGTGTTAGAAGTATGCAAGATCAATATATGAAAATTCAAAACTTCTCGTTTTATACGAAACCCTGGGACAAAGAATGCCCAAATGATAACGGGAACTTCACAACCACACTACAAATTCAGTATCAAAACACTCATTGGACTTCTTTTGTGCCGTCACAGTTAGAGTAGACAAATCACAGAATTATAGAAAATACAAAAGCATACAATATAGCCAAGCAAAGTTATGGAATGAAATTTTGAAGATCAGAATTAAGTGAGAACTGATGACAGGCCTGAACTGGAGAGGATAGAAGGGATGTCATGGCGGAAGATACGGCGGCGAATCTTGGTGGACGGAGTGGAGGCAGAAGTCGAAATGGAAATGAGAGAATCCAGAAAAGATGAATCTGCCATGGGGGTGGATCAGGAACAGTCAGGCTCCGCTGGCGAAGGTGAGGGCATGGAGCATATAAATATAAACAAAGAAGAAAGGGTTGGGCTTTTGGTTTAGGGTTTTGGAAATTGACAAAATTGTGGAAGAAAATAGTGTGCGCTCCTCTTGTCTGTTAATTTACCCATTTAAAAGAAATCAAAAATTGGATGGAGGTGAAGCAAGCTTCATTTTTTATAAGTTAAAGAATATTAGTATCAATTCCAAAATTGTATTCCAAAATAGTCGAGCTGAACCTCATTATTTACAAGACAATTAAAACAAACTATGTGTGAACAGAAAATCTAACTTAGGTTATAAATGTCACGTCACATAGGAGGCTTTTTTTAAAATTTTGCTTATTAGTTAGATCCATTTTTACTAATATGACTTTTTTATTGAAATAAAAATGAATCCATTAATTATATATAAAACTCACCGCTTTCAGTGTGTCCATTTGTCTCAACTTCTATATGTTCAGTTCAGTTGTCATTGATTTCTTCTCTTTAAGTATATATACTAAGAGCGAATCGGATGGACGACGACGGAATCGATCCCTATCGTCCATTTAATCCAGCGGCCT
>JANVCQ010000230.1:15156784-15176534 GCA_025531925.1 Erythroxylum plowmanianum
TTATGCAATTTGCTAGTAAAAATTGTCACAATTGGTATTAATTGCATTTCTTAAGTTTTCTAAGAACAATTGATACTGCAAATTGCTATTTTTGATTGTAGGATCCTCAAGGAGAAGGGAGTCAACGTGCTGAATTGAAGTCAACAGGAGATCATAACCTTCGGGAAAAGTTTGCCGCGACGAGCCCATTTGTCGCCACGGCAAAGAACGAAGAATCCAGGCTGAGCTTTTGGGAAAAGTTCGCTGCAACGAAGATTAATTCTCTTGCCACGGTGAAGGATCTAGAAAACAGGCAAAACCTTTCAGGAAAAGTACACCGCGGTGAGCTTGCCTGTCGCTACGACAAAAAGTCAAAAACCTGAACATATTTGGAAGAATCTCTCACTATTCTGACCCAACCCGTTGACCCAACATTTAAAAACCTACCAAATTAGGTTATGAAAGTGATTCTTATAGAGAAAGCCGACACCTCTACACACATACACTTCATCTCTCACCCTCGACTTCCACCCATCAACCATTTTTCACTTTTCATCGTCGTTCTCATCTTCTACTGCTGCTGCCATGGGTGCTGTCGAAGTTTTTACAGTTGTGAGAGCTCCCGAAGTGATGCTTGGCTAAGCACCATTTTCTCTTGAAGATGTAGGGATGACTTGAGTTCAATAGGCTTCAAAGGGGAGTAGTTTATTTATGTTTGACTACATTGTTATGAACTCCTGAGTTAGGAGTTACATTTTGTAGTTGGATTTTTTTAAATAGAGTTTAATCAAGTTTTGGATAATGTCTTGTGTTATGGATTGGTTGATGTAGAACCTTGAGTTTTAATATATGAAGTTTCATATATGTATTTTTGGTGAATGTGTTAATCCTCTTTTATCTGCCTAGTTGAGTTTGATACTGAGATTATGCTTGATCCAAATTGACCACTTGCATTAACTTGCCCATTACACACACTAAGATGCATTCAACAAGGTTATAAGAAATGGAGTTCATTGATTGAAACCTTGGACTTAAAGAGTTCTTTAAGGTTTATCATTCAAAAATTTAGTGAATTTCTCTCCCAAAAGATTTGTTTTGAACCATGATAGCCAAAGCTCATTTTTAAGAGAATTTTATCGTATTTGATCATTTTTGAGTTTTCACTTTTCATTTCCCAAAAATCCAAAAATACCTTTTTATACACTTTTCTTTCATTTAGTTTAATTTCCTTAGTTTTATCAACAATCCAAAACCCCCACTCCTAATCAATTAGTTTGCATACCATGACAATTAGGCTAGCTTAGAGCATTTGCACTAGGTTCTGTTTAAGTGAGACGACCTGAGGTTGCACTCTATATTGCAATCCTTAGAATTAAATTTTTGATTCGGTTTCTAAGGGAGTAATCCAAAGACTTAACCAACACACCAATCACATACCAATTCACCACTTCTTCAACCTTTCTCGAATCAACATGTACCCCATCTTTAGAAATCACATGTCCAAGGAATATCACCTCGTGAAGCCAAAACTCACACTTGCTGAACTTAGCATAAAGCACCTTCTCCCTTAGTGTTTGCAACACTATCCTGAGATGCTCCTCATACTCCCCTTCACTCTTGGAATACACCAAAATGTCATCTATAAACACGATGACAAATTGATCCAGATACTCCCTGAAGACCCTATTCATAAGATCCATAAAAGCGGTTGGAGCATTTGTCAACCTGAACAGCATGACTAAAAATTCATAATGTCCATACCGTGTCCTGAAGGCCATCTTGTTCACGTCAGATTCTCTAATCTTGAGCTGATGATAACCTGATCAGAGATCAATCGTTGAAAAGACCCTTGCTTCTTGCAATTGATCGAACAAGTCATCAATTCTTAGTAAAGGATACTTGTTCTTAATGGTCACCTTATTGAGTCTTCGATAATCAATACACATCCACCATGTTCCATCCTTCTTCTTAACAAACAGAACAGGTGCTCCCTATTGTGACGAACTTGGCCTTATATACCTCTTCCCTACCAGTTCCTCTAATTGTTCCTTGAGCTCCTTCAGTTCAGTTGGAGCCATTCTATACGGTGGTATAAAAATGGGTGCAATTATGGGATTCAAGTCGATAGCAAACTCGATTTTCCTTATTGGTGGCAAACCAGGTAAGTCCTCTGGGAACACGTCTGGAAACTCCCTCAAATTTGAAAAATATTCTAACTTCCCTTCATTCACATCGGTATCCACGACGTGTGCTAAGAAGGATTCACACCCCTTTTTCATCATTCTATCAGCTAATAAAGCTAAAATAATTCTTAGTGTTGGCGCTTTCCTATCTCCTCTGAAAATCACGCTCTCTCCATTACCTAGATTAAATTCCACCTCTTTGAGCTACAATCTAACTTTACATTTCTCCATGACATCCATTCCGAGTATAACATCTAAGCCTTTTAGGTCTAGAGATAGGATGCCCACTACCAGTCTAGCACCCTCAATAAGGAGTTCACAACCCCTTTACACTTGACTGATTACCACATTCCTCCCTAGAGGTGTACTAACAAGCAAAGGACTATTCAAAGGCACTGAATTCACACTATGTAAAATCATACTTGTTGAAACAAATGAATGCGTGGAGCCAAAATCAATTAAGACATATACTTCAGAATTAAGTAACTAAGCCATACCCGTGACAACTTTAGGTGTGGCTGCGACTTCCTCCCTTGTCATGGCAATTACCCTTGCCTGTGCCTGACCCCTTGGCCTTCCTGGAGGAATAGTCCTCCTTGCAGCTCAAGAACTGCCTACCTCAGTGACTGGGCTGGTTCCCACTATTTCTGCTCGCTTTGGGGCTTGCAACTGAGACCCCTCTTGCCTTGTTACTTGTGGATAGTCCCTGATCATATGTCCCTTCTCTCCATATCAAAAACATGCTCCAAGTAACTTGAAGCACTCTCCCCTGTGAAGCTTCCCACAATGCTCGCATTGGGGGTTCATGTTTCTGCTCCTCTATACCCTGCTATTGCCTCCCACAGTTGAGGCTTGCAATGAAACTGTCCTTACTTGCTTGTTGTTAGCAGAGGCACTACTCTCCACCTCACTCTGTGTGTGGAAGCTCTTCATACCACTCTCAGGCATTGGAGCACTCATCCCCTTATTGGAAGACTACTCCCTATTCTTCCTATTCTCATTCACTTTATACTTGATATTCTCCAGCTTCTGAGCTTAGAGTGCAGCATCTACCAGTTATTGGTAGTCACAGAACTTGTGGATCAGCACCTATTCCTTGATCCCCAAATGAAGACCTCCCTCAAGCTTACGACATTTGTCCTCGTCATTCGTCACATTGTTGGCTGTATAACCGGAAAGCTGAGTGAACTTCAGCTCATACTCACTCACACTTATATCCCTCTGTGTGAGATTCAGGAACTCCCTAGCCTTCTCTTATACATAAACCCTGGAGAGGTACTTCTTCTTGAACTCTTCCACAAAATCTCTCCATGATAACACCAAAGGTATAACCTTACTGTGGGGCACTGCTTCCCACCAATGGAGTGCGTCCCCCTGTAGCAAGCTCACTGCATAATCCAATTTCTCTTCATCAGAGCACTTCATCTGAAGCAGGACTCTCTCGATCCTCTTCAACCATACTTTAGCCTCTTTCGGATTTGTCGTACCATTGAAATCTATAGCTCCATACTTATAGAGCTTATCATACTGCTCACTACTCTCCATTGGAGCTTGTACCGACACTTAAGGCCCTTGGCCCATGGCATAAGTGAAAGCTTGAGCAAAGGCTTGAAAGAATCACATATCCATGGTAGGTATAGAAGGAAGTGGTGGCACTTGATGCTACACACTAGGTGTCTCAGAATCAAGAGCAGAGCGTGTTCCTATATCTTGCGGGATGTAAGATTCATCGGTACTCCCATGGCGAGAGCGAGATCGAGTCATAGCTCCTCGAGTTCTCCTTCGAGGCAGCATTTTCACTCCTTCAATATAAAACCATTAAAAATCTTTAGTTCATGCAAAACAATTTTCAAATTATATAAAACAATTCAAACCATATAAAACAATTTCAAATCATGTGAAACAATTCAAAACAATGCAAGTTTTTCATTTAAAACAATGCATGTTCATTTCATGTCTTCATCTACCCATTACATGCCTAGGATACACCTAAACTGAGTTTCTCTGATACCATAAGATGTTGGACCCCGTTACCGAAGTCCAACTATCTGGAAGTCATGAAGCATGAAGTTTGGGTGTGGAGAAAAAACGTAAAACTTGGGAGCTAAAACCATTCGGAAGCAAGGTGGGTTCACCGCAGTGAACTAAATGTTTTGCCACAATGATCATATGGGAGGAATCCCATCGACCCTTAGGGTAAATCATGCCGCGGTGAGCGATTGAACTCCACCGTGACAAACTTGAAATATTATCTTTGTCGCGGCGACGTCGCCACACCCATGAAGTTCGCCGCGGCGAAACCCTCAAGACAAACCCAAAAATCCCAACTTCCTATCATACCAAATGCAAACATATATTCTTTCATCCACCCTTATCAATTTCATCCAATGACAAAATGAACTTGAACATAAACACAAGCAAAATTTCAAATTCTTAATCTCATTTGTAAATCAAATGCAATACCAAATAGTTGAAAGCTAAGAGCAAACATTGACCATATTTCATTAATAACCAAAAGAAAAGTTTTACAAAGATTTAATGGGCATTTCAAGCCACATTACATCATAATAAAACATAGATAGTTTGCAAAAAGTAGAATTGCTCAAATTGCGACTAAAGCCTTGTTTTACAAAAACTAACTTCAAATACAAAATAAGCTTAATCGGAGTGATGTCTTGACTCTTGATTACTCGATCTCTTACTCCTTACCTGAAGATGGGATGGAATGGGAGGGGGTGAGCTTAAAGCTCGAGGGTAACAATTTTATAACCGGTAGCAAGCAAAACTATTGTAAAAATTCACATGGAATCATAAAGCACATATTTTTCCAAATTCTCATTTATCAAACAATTTGTAAGCAATATAATTCATGCATTCAACAAATTTGTCAACACGGAGCATATGAAAATAGTTTGGGTGGATCCAAAAATAGAACGTACTACACATTTCCATATAATGATCCTGTGTAACTATGAACAGAACGTACTATCGCAATCCCACTTAATGGTCTTGCGTAGCTATGAACTTATGGGAGTCCGTAAAGGAGCTCCATACCATTAACGGGTAGGTGGAAGAAGCCTTTTATCAAAGTGCATTTCACTTAACTTAGGGGACCACCACAATCCCACATAATCATGCATTTCACATCTTGTAAACATATTGCCTCAAATGACATTTTTCTAAAACTTGATTTTGATAACCATAATATCATTTCAAAAATCAATATCATTTCAAAATCATTTACATCATTCATTTGATAAACCAGTAACACAATTCATATACAAACATGTAGCACATTCTCAAAGCATTCAAAAATCCTTAACGACACATTTATAACACAATTGAAAACATTTAAACTTTCTTGGTTTGGAAGAAACATTAGAGGCTTATTACTAAATTATAAAAATGTAACCCACCTTGAATTCCTTGCTTATAACTTGTTCAAATGAGCCTCTCCTCTTGCTCCTCCTTCCCCTCTTGATTTCTTTAAACAATAACCAAAATTTCATTCAATTTGGTTTAGAAATCGGAAAGTTATACCTCAAACATTTTTAGACCATTCTTATACTAAAACAATATTTTGTACTCAACTTCTATCCAAAAATTGGAATTGTCAAAGACTAAGTTAGAACTAAATTTCATCATACAATTTGTATCCCTACGTCTCTAGGTTACTCCAAATCAAAAATCATTCCATTTGGATAACTACACAAAACGTTATGCCTAAAATACCGAAGCATGTTCAAGTTATGTAGGAGAAACTTCACCTCGGCAAACTTTGATTTTTTTCAATATTGGCTGCGGCAAACCACAGAATTGACCGCGGTGAGCTTTCGTCGAAACTCGACTCTTCTCTCAAAATTTTCTAGATTCTCACCCTATTCAACCTCATTTCGCATCTAACTATCACCTAAACATGTTTCATTCTTCAAATCAAGAAAAAGATGCTTATACTTACTTGATTCAACTTCAATTTCTTTAAACTCTTCAATATCTCCAAAAACCTAGTTTTTCTCTTCTTTTCCTCTCCTTCTCTTCTCCTCTTCGTTATTTTCTCTCTTCTTTTCTCTTATTCATGTTTTATTCCCTCTCAAATATAAGACAACACTTTCTTTTTCCCCTTTTACCCTTCTTTAATGCCATATGTCTTTTTAAACCTAAGTGAACTTCCAAAAATGCCCTTGAACATTCTTATTATCTTACACTTTAATTCCATTAATCCATGCAATAAAATCCTACTAACCTTGACCTACTAAATAAAAACCAAAAATTAATCTATCAAAATCTCAAAAAATAAATTTAAATCATGCTTAATCAATAAAAAAAGAATTTGAGGGCCAACAAATACATAAAAATGTTTTTAGATTATACAAGAAATGGTTACGTTAGATAATGCCAGAGAAAACGCAGGATGATATCAATAAAGAAGTCAGAAGACACTTTCCTCGATGGTTAAAGAAATATGTAAGTTTTCACTTACAACTATCGAAATGATTGAATTATAAGATTCAAGTGTTCAAATGACATTATAATATTTAATGTGATAATTTCTTTTATGTAGGCCTTAGAAAATCCAATAGAGAACAAGTTCATATGTGATCTTGCGAAAGGAACTTCGTGAACCGTTAAATCATATCTGGTGTATTTCGTTAATGGATTCAAATATCATATAGAATATCATGGTCATAGTATAGCAACAATAAATAGTGGAGTTCACATACAGGGAGAATTGATTTATTACTATGGTAAATTATTGAGATATTTGAAATTGAGTGCCTTGCATTGCTAATAAATCAAAGTGTGATGTTTAAGTGTGACTGGTTTGATCCAATTTCTAATGTTAGTACAAAAGTGCATAGTCGATATAATCTTATTGAAATCAACCAGTGAAGAAGATTTAAACAATTTAAACCTTTCGTGTTTGCGATGCAAGCGATCTAAGTGTATTATGTTCCTTTTCTCATCTTACAACGAGATAAGCTAGATTGGTTGAACTTTTGTGAAGTTAATCCTAGAGGTGTTTTTGAATCACATAGAAAAGGAGAACAAAAAATGAAAGCAAAGCATTATGAAATAAATGCATCTATTACATATGACAAGAATGAACCTTTAAACGATCCAATAATGAATATGTTGAAATTTCATTTGGAGAGGATAAAGAGGGCGAGATATCTGAAGAGGAGACTGAGTTTGATTCTAATTCTTTAGATAGAATATTATAGTGATTAAGTGTCGACAGCAATTAATTTGTGTTTATAATAGAATATTATATTCAATAAATCAATTATTGATTCAAGGTATATTAGTATATATTGAGTTGAAATTGTTATATTTCTGGAATATTCAATTAAAAATGAATTTCAGGTTAAAATATTTTACCAAAGGGAAAACATGATATGATGCGACCAAGGTTCAGACCCCGATTTGGAGTCAGTTACTTTCCAAGTGAAGCATCATATTCTATAGCTGTAACAGAATCAGATGTTGTACCTCCAGTTAATAAACTTGCAAATGAGGTATCACCTTTTGTACCTACTGCTACACCATCTACCACCCTTATATCGATAGAGATATTAGGGGTAAACGATATGGATGAAAGAGGCGACCTCCAGTCTGGAGCTGAGGGAGTTGATGGAAGAACTTACATCACAATTGTCAACAATCTGTAAGTGAAAATATATGAAACATCATATGTTTATAATTAAGTTATAGGCTTAAATTTAAAAATGATATAAAATTGTTTTTATATTAGGTTGATTCCATCTAGACAGTGCTCAAGAACATGACATTCAAATTCAAGGAGAAAATTGATCTTGAGCGTTGTATGTGAAAGAATATCTCTCAAGCAATAAAGGATTTTTATTATCAAGAGTTTGAGGTACAAAACATATATTTTAATATTTTTAATTAATTTTTATACATTAATTAGATAAATATTGTAGGTTATAAGTACTTATCGCATGTTTTTTCTTTTTTCAGAAAGAATTTTTGGGATTTTGAATTTGATGCGGTTATTTATAAAGTATGGGAGAGACAGGTTTGTACACATTATAGAGACTTTGTTCATGCGATACACAAGATTGATATATGACCTCCTTATATTTATGAAGAAATATGGAGTCGTTGTTAGTAGTATTGGACGTCATCCGAGGTGATGTCCATTTTAGAGCATAATTCTACCAAAAAACATGGAGGATTGGGGGGAGAGATTCTTCCCGTATGTTGAGCAAGTTTTACAATTTATAAAACCATCAATAATCCACAAGTTTATGGGTCGTACTTTGTAGTGTTGAAGGGTCGATCCCACGGGGAGGGTACTAGCCTAATCCTAAGTCATCTAATGCTTAAAGAAAAGAATAAAAAGAAACAAACACTGCATAAGTGAACACGAAAAGTAAAAACTAGAAATCGATTCAAGAATTGTAAAGTGGAAAATTTAACAAGACAGAATTAAACTGAGCAGTCACAGAGGTCACAATGGAAGTCCGTCAAGAGAGTTAATCAAGTTATGAGAGAGGGGATTTTACCTATCATTAATGCTAATCTGACCATTTATATGTTTATCGGATGTCAGTTTTAGATGGTCGTAAGGTTGATTACTCTCTCTCAAGTTATAACCATTAAACCCTAGATTGTAAACCCTAATTGAATTATGGAACTTGTAATCTCTCAATTCACAAATTACCTATAATTATAATTAGTTCTAAAGCTCTCTAATAAACAATTGGGTCTCGCACGGGATCTCTCTCTATGAAATTATCGACTAGATTGATTATTAAGTGATTAGTTAGATTGCCTAACTCTCATTAATCCAATCTAAACATTTTTATCCGACTCACCCTCTCAATTTGTTACCGAAATGTGCAAATACATTAATCAATCCCAACACCTAAACCAATAAACACAAAATAACTAAATCAACATTAAATCAAAGTAAAATCTTGAAGGAGAGTTTAGAACAACCTCAACATTTAGATCTTATCATCAACTATTAAATTCAATTATGTACAATAATAAAACTGAAATAAATAGAAAATACAATCAAAATGGAAGACGATTGGTAGCAATGTTGGGAAACCTCTTGATCCGGGAAGTAGGTTGAGTGAACTTCTCTCTTCCTTGTCCTCTTTCTCAATCTCTTGATGAATTCTCTCTTTGTCTTATTCTTTAAATATCGTTTGTGTTATGAGTAGCCTTAGGGTTTTTTTGGGGTCCGAAAGGTCCAAAAAATCTCTTAAAACATTTGTCTGTGCGATTGTCCAACGCAGGCCAAGATCGTAGGGCTTTTGTCATGATTGTGGCATATGGGCCACGATCGTGGGTTAACTCCAGTGCTTTTGTCACGATCATGGCCTATTGTGCTGTGGTCATGGGCTGTTGTTTTTGCCCGAATATTTCTAGAACTTCTCCGTTCTTCGATGTTAACCCTAAAACACTAACAAATACATCAAGGTACCTTTAAACCATAATATTTAAGCTCAAAGACTTATACTAACCCATAAAAATACTTAAACACTAATAATTAACAAACTAACAAAATTCTAACCTACTTATACTAAATGATTGAATTAACAATTAAATACATATCAAAATAAGCCTTAAAATATGATGCAATTTACACTTATCACCGTACAAACTAGAGGATCTATTACCCACCACCAGGATGCAAAGAGACTTGTAAGTATCTACACTTTACACTTATATTCTGAGTTTTTTTTTACTTTGATGTATTTCAATTTAATTTGATGTGTGAATTTTGGAATGAAAATATATGTATTATGGAGAATGATAACGTTATAAATGTTTGGTGTCATATATGGTTGTGTCGTTGACTTACTTTCTTTGTTCAATAGGGGTAAATATCGTTATAATAGAGGAAATTAAGCCGAAATTATTGTAAATTATAGTTCACTTATAACATTTTATTCTAAGGTAGGAAAAGTCTATTTGCAGAAAGCCTACACCCTGTCAACTGTTTTTGCACACTCACATTAAGAAGCATAATGGTGTGACCTTCGTCAACACCAAATGTAGACAACTAAATGTATGTCAAATTTATGCTTTAATATTAATGCTTACTAATTATCACTTATTAGCATAAAAATTGCCTTTTAATAGAACCAAATACAAGAAAGCTTTCAATGACAGTCTCAAAAATATGAAAATGTTGATGAGAGTCAAATCTATTGATATGTGTTTAATTGATGATATATTGAATCATTTATACTTAGCGACTAATGATACAAAAAAGCTTAAGATACTCACTTTAATTCATATATGATTTTATATACAATTTGGAAGCAAAGAAATTAAAGTTAGTCGAAAGCTCTATATTTTGACCATTTTTCGAGGATCAATTTTTACTTGTCTTTATGGAGTAAGAAGAAGAAAATTAAAACAAAAGAAGAAAATTTAAGGAAGAAAAAAATGCAAAGAACAGTGAATGAAGATGGACAGCTGGAAAAAGAGACAAAAATGCATTGCAAGATGAAGCAAACGCAGTGCAAGAGGATAAGGCAGGAGATGAAACGCAGCACAGCAGTTGGAGATTGGAACAAAACTCAGTCTGTGTTTCATGCATACATCCTGCGTAACAAAGACAATGTCTGCACAACCTAAACAGCATCTGCGCTTAATGTGGACAACTCTATTAAATGCGATGTTCAATATAAGAGATCCGTGAGTTTTTAAGTGAGGCATGAACAGTAGCATGACCTAGCAAGTTAATTTGTCACATCAAAGCTATAGTAATGGAGGTGGCAGCAGAAGAGAGCTGGCGAGAGAGGGGGTGAGACATGAATAGTGCCTTGCACCATTAATCTTAATTCATCACATTGGTGAATAGTGAGAGCTGCGTGAGAGAGTGGCGTGAAACAGAAGAAAGGGAGGGGTAGTAAAGAGATCCGAACGGATTTTGGCTTGGGACATTGAATGGGGGCTAAAGCATTTTTGGGAGAGATTCATAGAGGGCTACATGTCTCGATGTCAGTTCAAAGGCCACATCGACATCAACGACCCAATTTAAGCATTTTTTTTATTATTTTGTTGTTTCTTTCTCTAATTAGAAATTGATTGTGTTATCCTATGTTAATTGATTTCAGTATTGTGTATGGATAATCAAATTTTTGTTATTGTTCGGTTATTTGTGTATGAACCCACTGGGTGTTGTAAAAAGATGTTTTTAATATGTTTATTGAATCGTCTAATTACAAACCCATTGCTAGAATTTCGATACGTATTTGTTATATTAAAAATCATGTTTAGCGACTAATGATTTGTAATCATTAGGGATAACATGACCTAGGTCAAAGGACGCATCGTATGTGGTGGTTGCCTTGGTTAATCGGTTTTTCTAATTCGTAATGCTATTGCCTAATTAAATCTAGAGATTGTATCATAGGTTGTTTGGTGGTTATGTTTAATTAATGATCGTATCTTCATTAAACAAAACCTGAGGGAAAACTCAAATTAATAATTACCCCACAATTAATAGTTGTTAGGAGAGGTTTAAGAACAACAAATTAATGAAATATACCTAATTAGGGAGTAGGCTGAGGTTGAACCAAAGAACTGGGTCCCTACAGAATTTCCCAAATTTATAATTTTTTGCATATTTTATTTAATTTGTTTTCATTAGGTTAGTTTTTTTTATTTTCTTATTTCAAAATCCAACCGCCCCCCTCCCCCACACTTAACATTAATTAATTTCATTTCATAAGCTTTTCACACACTCTCTGTGGGATCGACCTAGACTCACCACTGCTATAGTAGTCTAATTATTTTATTTGACTAGCGTTATGATGCGCGGTCATCTATCTTCATACAGTTTGTGGTAGGGACGGTCGTGGAAGGATCTTCGACTTAGGTTAATTTGCAAACATATGTTATTCACAATCCTTCACATCTAATACAACAACATCTAGTAGGCCATCCACATCCAATGAATTCCATATGCTTCAGAACACAGTACAGGCACTAGAAACTCAGTTGCAATAGTCGATGGAATACATAGTCCAGCTCCGTAATGGGATGGATGAGTTGAAGGGGAAGGGCAACACCTCATCGTAACATTCAGAGCATCTGTATTCACCAAATGAATAGCGTAGTTGTAGTCATTTTATATGAATTAAATATTTATTATTGTAGATAATAATTTTTATTATCAATTAAGATAATTTTTACTTTATATCATCAATCAACTTTCTATTATAACAAATTAAATGTAGAAACAAATCAAAATATTATCAACAGATAACTGATAACTGTATAAATTATACATCAATCATAAGATTATCAAATAAAATTAAATGCAGGAAAAACATTAAAAAACTAATATCAGTAAATTTACTAACAAAAAATAAAATTTGTCAGTAAAATGCAGTGAACTTACCTATAAACAACCAAAATCTGTCGATAATTTACTAACAAAAATCCAAAATTTTTTCGGTAAAGTTAGTTATAAATTTACCAACGGAAATGGAAATTTGTAGATAAGTTTAACAACATAAACAACTTTTTTGTCGCTAAATTTCCTGACCAAAAAAATCCTCCGTTGCTAAATGTAACAACGAAACACAAACTATCAATCAATAAGTTAGCAACATAAAATTTAAACTTCGTTGCCAATTATTATCTACAATCGTTTCTCCGATGACTTATTCCATCGGTAAATTTCGTCGCTAACTTAGCTTACCGATAGAAAACATTCACATTCTATCAGTAAATTTCATCGTTAAATCCCATTTTTCTTGTAGTGATAATGTACCTAGTTTAGTCAAATATGCATGATTAAGGGACTCTGTTGTTATCCTATGTTTGCTATAATTTTTGAACTTAATGAATGTAATAACATGAGCAAACTTTGCATCATTTTGGTTTTAAATGAAGGATTGAGAGAAGAAGTTTAATATGGAACGGGAAACTATGGACTTGTAGGTTAAGAATTAAAAATATATTAACTTATGTGATAATTATTAGTTGGGTTTAATGATTAATTTGGATGATAAACTTGTCGAATATAAAAGTTGTATTACTTTGTTATTTGAATTGATTTTAGAACCCAAATGGTAATTTTAGTAAGAAAAATATCCAATAATTTCCACTTAGTAATGCATAATAGATTAAATTAGTGAAATTAATTCTCAAGAGTTTTCCACTTCGATTAATCTATTCGTTTTTTTTCTCCCAGTTAACTCTGTTTATTTTTCAGTTTAATTTTGTGATTTCCTTTAAAGCCTTCACTCAACAAATTGGAATAAAATGTTTAGGATTGCATTTGTTTTTATTTTTATTGAAGATTAATTTGAGTGGACAAATTTCACCTCCATAGGAGACAACCCTGAATAATCATCTACAACTACCTTATATACTTGTAGTTGGATCGAAAAACAATATCATACTAGATTTGGTTAAACGGTAAATTTCAAAAACTTTTTTCGAAATCAAAACACAATGGAAGCATGATAACCAAATCAACATGTTTTAATCCGTACATGATATGGTATTAGAAAATTAAATAACATAAGAGCATGATCGAAATTTTATTGACTCCTTTGCTACAACTTTGACTCCTCACTATTGTATCCTCAACTAATCTGATCGACCATTTGTTCTCCTTGGACAACTTAGTTAATAAGATCCTTTGGTGGGAAAGGAGAAGAAATATTGTAGAGGTTTTCCTTTTATGATCAACTAGTTGAAAGAACCAAAATGAGATACTCTCATTCCTAATTTCGGCTAGATCATGAAAGAAAGGAGGGGGAGTCTAAGCAACCAATGCACCATTTCATTCTTTTAATCAAAACAAAAGAGAGGGAAATAAATGAGACATTATCATTTGTTTAATATGGGTAGATGAAAAGACAAAAACCAAAAGTAAGATACTCTCATTTTCGGTTATATTATGAAAGAAGGGAGAGAGATCAACAAATGCACTACTCCCTTCTTTAATCAAATGAATGCTAAAAGGTTTATATGTTTTTCTACATGCCAACATTAAATGACAACCATTTAACCATTTAATGATAAGACAATTAAACCATTTAATGAGGACACCATTAAACCATTTAATGATGATAAAGAATAATAAAAACCCACCTTATATTTAGCAATTCAATGTTAAATGTGCAATTGTCCATTTAGTTATATAAAACCAAAATCTACATCATTGTAGATTTTGGTTTTGCCCTCCTTTTATCTTTACAAATATTGTTTCAATTGGACTTCATCTAATTAATCAAATCAAACCAAAATCTAGCCAAATATTAAATGTTCATTTTGGGCTTCTAATTAACAATTAAATAGTGTAAGCCCAACATTTAATCATAGGCTTAAAAACTAATTTAATTAACTCTTAATTAAATTGTCCTGGTATTATTATTCTGATTCTAATTCGGTCCTTTCTTTTTTTATTTTCTTTCTGGTAACCTCTATTTACTTTTTTTTTTACTTTTCTTGATAACCTTTCCTATAAGCCAAGTGGGGAATCTAATTGGACTTATATAATTCAAGCTCTAATAAGCCCGGAATTAATTTAATCTCATTAGAATTAATTCTAACTTATTAACCAAATGTCATTCCACTAAAGACAATTAGTTAAACTATTGAATTACTAAATATTATGAGAACACATGTTTCAAATTAGATGTCCAATTGCAAACTCCATTATGAACCATACTATAGCCATCCGTGCAATAAAGGGTAAAATTACTATTTTGCCCTTATTTTGGTTTTTTCTTCTAGATCTCCCGCTTCACTCTATATGGTGATTAACACAAAGATCTCATCTTGGTGTTAAGACTTGATAGGTAGTTAGTCCATTAAACTACTAGCGTCAATTTAATCACTAACCTCTGTAAAACATCTAGAAGTGATGATATCACTATAAAGTCTTTATTTGAGTGAATGTTCCTTGATACATGTTTCAATTAATAATTCCAACATGCAAACACTAGATTGATACTTTTTAAAAATCCATTCTGATCATATCAAGAATTATAATGAAACACACATGAGTTCACCACTCATCAAGATTGTGGTTCCTAATTAAAGAATGCCAAAGTGTATGTTTTAAGATTAAAAAAATGACCTACTTTATTCTTTAAAATAATACGTGATTTCAGATCATTTAATAGTGCCATTATCGATAGTCAACTGCTATCATGATATGAAACTCATCATTCCCTTGAAGTAAACTCCTTTACTTACACGAAGATAAATTGCAACACTACAGTCTAAATCATAATTAAGCAACCAACTTGATTATTTAATTGTGAATCAACTAATTTAGATTATAATAATATACATGTTTCCTATACATCTCCATGTATATATATATATATATATATATATATTATTTACAAAAGAATGTTTGTACTTTATGACTAGTTATATTATTCTCATACAAATAAAGCCAAACTCTTTTGTTTTATTAATAATAAATATTTTCATTACAAAAATAATAATCAGAAGAAGATTAAGTTATATGTAAATATACTTGCTTTCTAGGGTACTATATTTACATAACCCCAACACTTGCGAGTAAGATAGCCTAGGTATTTTTTAGAACTTATTTTGGCAGAATAGTGGGTTAGAAGAAATGGCTTTCAGGTTATTTAATTGTTTGACTAGGTTTGTTACTTTAGCTTGTAATGATGTCACTGAATCCATAGAAAGCACTTCCTTTTTATCTTTAAAGGTTGGCTACTATTTACTTCTTTCCAATGTCCATAGACAATTGCTGTTTGCCATTGCTTCTAACAAATCATATGCTGCTTCAATTGTCTTCCTCATTAAAGAGCCACTAGATATTGCATCTATAGTGCCTTGTGAGGGTGGATTCAATCCACTGTAGAATGTTTGTAGAAGGAACTCTTTTGGCAAGTTATGATATGAGCAACTCCTTTATAACTCTTTGAATCACTCCCATTCTTTATAAAGACTCCCCTTTTCTTTAGTCTTTTATGAGTCTAGTGGTCTCCGTTAAGGGGAAGTATTTAGTTAAAAGGTGCCTGCAGCAACTTGTCCCATATTGTGACATTCTTAGGGTTGAGAGAGTTTTACCGTGCATTGGTTTGATCTTTAAATTTAAAAGGAAAAAACCTTATCTTGGCTACATCTTTCAACAACCCATTGTATCTGAATGTGTCATAAATCTCTAGGAAATTGGTTAAATAAGCATTAGGATCCTCATTGACCATTCCATAAAACTAGACGTTGGTTTGCAGTATATTCAAAAGTACTAGCTTGATTTTGAACGTATAAATATGCACTAGTGATCTCATTATCACTTGTTGATTTGCATAAACCCAAGCCATAAGAATTCCATAAAGGTTCTTCATTGTTCACTTTAATTTTATTCTTCCTCCATTGTTCCTTTAACCACTTATTGGCATCTTGCTTTTCAAATCTCCCTTTCTTACTTTATGATATCATAAACTTGTGTATCCTTTAATTTGCTCGAACTCCTTGTGAATATTGTGTTTATGCATCTACAATCACATAAGAAAAGTATTAAAGTCTTTAAATGAAAGTAACTTAAACTACAGTAAATATTATAATAATCCCTTGTGACAATGTTAAAAACTTGTTGATAATTTTAAATAAAAAAAATTCTTTATTGCAAGTATACATATCATATCTTATAGTATAAAAGATACCATTCCTTTGAGGATTGTATAATCACCTAACAATTCTTTTAAACTTTGTTTAAGGTAAACTATAAGATGATTAATAAAGAATTAAACTAAAAACAAAGGCTTAATAAATAAAGCAATAGTAAACTTAATTGATTGATTAATAATGGAAGCTAGGAATTACTTCTATCCTTAATTGTTTTCCCTTTTCCTTATTGATTTAATCCTACTTGATCCTAAATATCATATAGTTATGATTACCCTCTCATAAAACCTAATAAAGTAATCCCATTTAAAATAGATAGAAATGGAATTCTGATCTCTTAATATACCAAAACTCTTTCTAACTATACAACTGAATTTATAGCAATCCTATGGATAACTAATAAACAATTAATATCCCTCTTTAATTACCTATTAATTTGATGTTTATAGGTCTATAAAGATGTCAGCTCTCACTGTGCAACACAACACACCCAATTTCTCGATTTAAATTAATTATAAAACACTAAACATCACAAGCATATTTAATAAATCAATAATGCAAAGATCAACATATAATTCAAGAGTAATTTTTAAAAAGGAATTTAAAAATCCATTTATGTAACTAAATATCCAAGTTTAATCATCATTGACATCTAACAATGATAAGGAAATAAGAAAATAGTAGACAATAAAATCTGGAAGTCTTCTCTTCTTTGTCTTGAGCTAAAAAATCTACAACCTTGTTCTTGAGAATTATTTCTTTGATCACTTCTTTAATTATGTTTATGTAGCCATCAATTTAACCTTCTTTATATATTATTCAATCTACTGGGGTTTTTTCCATGAGTATGTCTTCAAAAAATAGTCCCAAAATATGAAAAGTATGAAAAAAACTCACATCCTAGAAAAAACCTTGCATGATTTTGCTAAGCCATGCATGATGGTGTAGGGGACTACTGCAACCCTTTGACACAATCATGCAAGGGTTGCACAATCATGCCAGAGACTTCTAAACTACTACTTCTTGTTACACGATCTTACGTGTATGTGATAATCATGTGTTTACGACCTAGATTTATGTTCTTATTAGTTTTTTGTGTGTTTTGTTTTTTTTTTTTTATTGTTTAAGGCAAGATTTTGATCTTATTTATATATTTAAAGGATTGTTTGGTGTCTTTGGTGATTGGTGAAGACAAGAGAAAGAGATGAAGAGATGAAGAAAAAGTTGGAGGGATAAGTATGGCACGATCATGCATGCCACTTCTTCATCTTTTCTTCTCTTTCTCCTGTCTCACTCATCACCAAACATATCAAACAATCCTTGAAATCTATAATTAAGATCAAAATTTTGCCTTAAATAGTAATTAAACAAACAAAATACATAAAACACTAACAGGAACATAAATCTAAGTCCTAAACATACCAATTTCATCTAATAAAAGACTAAATCACACTCTATCATCTAGAAAACATACTAAGTTTTACCCCTATCAAAGCCTTTAGGATGGTAAGAGAACTAATGGTAGGAGAAGAGAGGGAGTTTTAAGAGAAAGGCACATTTTTCAACATGTTAAAGGAAAAATGAAAATAGGAATAACAAGATAGGAAAGTAAGTAAAGTGAATGTTAAAGAAGAAAGAAAGAGCGGGAGAAAAGGAAACCTTAAAAAAGGGACGAACATCGAGTGGAGAGGAAAAGGAAGACAAGGAAATAGGAGCAATAGATTCAAAAGTAAGAAAAGGAAATGGACATGAAGAAGATAAGAAGAAACAGAGAGCAAAAAAGTACTAACCAGTATAAAGGGGAAAATCAAAGAATTGTGTTAATATTGTGTTAGTGTGAGTGTTTATTTATATTCTAAGTATTTGTATGGTTTAGAGCGTGTTTCTATTCTTAATTATTTGTTTCATAAGGTGTTTGATGTGTTTGTGAGTGTATGGAAATAAGAAATTGAAGAAAGGGGAAGAAGTCAGATGAAAATGCTATACAAAACAAAGATTCATAGCACAAAAGAGATGCACAATTGTGCATCTTCCCATGCATGTCTCTTAGGCCGTACAAATTCACAATTTTCAAAAATTTTGGGAATGTTATGCATAAGACCGTGCATCTCCCAAAAAGTAGTTCCAGAGAATTTCAGTTTTTCTATCACGTGAGTTTCTTCAGTCGTTTGACATTTAAGGCTATTTTTGAAACCAAAATAAGTGGGGAAACCTTAGAAATAACCTTAGGACCTGAACTACTATTTAAGAATGTGAAAGAAACAAAAAAGGTAGCCCATCTTGCAAAATTGGATCAAAAAACAAACAAACATCTTCTCTTTTTCTATTACTTCGAGGATTATATAGTCATAATTAGAGAGTGAATTGACTAGAAAAATCCATGGCAACTTGAGCATGTACTTTTACTCTTGTGATCGGTCAATATGCATTATCTTTGGAAGAGTAGTGACTAGTGGTAGATATAAGCCAATGAGATTTTGAGTCTTTATAGACTGAAACATCCATACCAGTCTCATTGTCTTTTGTTCATATATGACCGTCATGACATGTACATCCTAACTTTGCTTTGATTTTCTATTTGAGACTAAATTTTTATTGTTGGATCCCGTAACCCAACTGTTTAAACTCAACCAGAACACTTATACTCTTGCTCAAAACACACAAAGGAACGAAATCAAAAACAAAATCGCAAAGCTGATGAAAACGAAAGAACAGAAATCGCAACGCGAAAATGGGCCAAAAGCAAACGAAACACAAGTCGGATCAAAAAGCGTGTGGAAAGAAAAGGAAATCGAATTCTTAAGGAGCTAAAGAAATTGAAAGACTCGGAAACAAAGAAAACAAAAACACGTTCAATCACACTGAAGGTCAAATTCTGACATCTGAAACTTGTACCCAAGAAAAACGTTGGAAACCATAAAGACACTTGATCTAAACCAATCCAATTCGGTATAAATTTTTTTTTCTTT
>JANVCQ010000230.1:15203305-15224944 GCA_025531925.1 Erythroxylum plowmanianum
CTTATGATCCTTGGCCCATTGCATAAGTGAAAGCCTGGGCAAAGGCTTGAAAGAACTGCAAGTCCATAGGGGTGGACAATATGATAAACTCCGCAAGTATGGAACTGTGGACTTTAATGAGACTACAAATCTCGAAGAGGCAGAAGCATGACTGAAGAGGATAGAGAGAGTCCTAATTCAGATGAAGTGCAATGATGAAGAGAAACTGGACTATGCAGTCAGTTTGTTGCAAGGAGATGCACTCCACTAGAGGAAATCAGTGCCCCATAGTTAGGTTATGCCTCCGGTACTGACTTGGAGAGATTTTGTGGAAGTGTTCAGGAAGAAGTATCTCTCCAAGGTATATATTCAAGAGAAGCCTAGGGAGTTCCTGAATCTCACATAGAGGGACATGAGTGTGAGCGAGTATGAGCTGAAGTTCACCCAACTTTTCGGTATGCGACCAACATTGTAACAAATGAGGAGGACAAGTGCTACAAGTTTGAGTGGGGACTTCATCTAGGGATCAAAGAGAAGGTGCTGATTCATAATTTCTGTGACTACCATCTATTGGTAGATGCGGCCCTCGAAGCAGAGAAATCGGAGAACATTAAATATGAAGTTAATAAGAAGAGGAAGAACCGTGAGCAGTCTTCGAAGAAGGGGATGAGTGCTCCAATGGTTGAGAAGGGTATGAAGAGTTTTCATACATAGAGTGAGGTGGGGAGTAGTGGCCCCGTCAAGAACAAGCAGGCAAGGGCAGTTTTAGGGCAAGCTTCTAGTGTAGGGGGCACGGGAAGGACGGGGAGGAGCAGATATATAGACCCCCAATGTGAGCATTGTGGGAGACTTCACAAAGGAGAGTGCTTCAAGTTACTAGGAGCATGCTTCCGAAGTGGAGAGAAAGGACACATGATCAAGGACTGTCCCTAAGCAATAAGGCAAGAGGGGTTGCAGATGCAAGCCCCAAGGAGAGCAGAAACAGTTGTGGTATCAGAGCGACTAGGTTTAGTGATATCCTAGGCAACTAGGTGGGTAGTTTCAAGTATGAAATGAACATGCATTATTTTAAATGAACCACATGCATTATTTTAAATGAACAACTTGCATTGTTTTGAATTGTTTTACATGATTTGAAATTGTTTTACATGAACTAAAGATTTTAAATGTTTTAAAATTGAAGGAGTGATTATGGCGCCTCGAGGGAGAACTCGAGGAGCTCTGACTCTATCTGGCTCTCGCCAAGGGAGCACTGATAAATCGTATGCCCCACAAGATGCAGGGACACATTCTGCTCCTAACTCTGAGGCACCTAGTGTGCAACACGAAGTGCCACCGCCTCCTCCTCCTATGCCTCCAGTAACCCTACAAGGAAACCCGCTCAAGCTTTAGGACTCAAGGATATAACTTAGATTTTTTTCTCAAAGGATCATAATAGCTCAATTTTTACATTAATTTCCTCTTTTCATATCTTTAAAAGCCAATCAAGATTTGAGATTAATTATAGTAAGAGCCATATGATTATGTCCTGCAGTGCTTCCATCATATCAAGCTAGTTCTTAAGTCTAGCATGTTTGTAAGTAAAAGACCCTCCTTTTTACATATCTAGGTCTCCCAATATCTATAAGGAGAACTCAGTTCAGGGATTCATACCCACTTATAGAAAGAATAGAGAAAAAGATAGGTAATTGGTGCAACAAGGATTTTTCATCTACTGGTAGCCTAGACTTAATCAAATTAACTTTGCATTATATATATATGGTCTATCCATTATGTTACTCTTTAAAGGTTTAATCATTTCTATAGAAAACTTATGAGTACATTCCTATGGGGTGGCAGAGCAAATGATAGAAGCAAATCAAAAGTAAGCTAGAAGCAAGTCACCAAACCAATTGAAGAGGGGGGGTTTAGGCATAACCCCTATTAGGTTGACAAAAAAGATGCTAATAAGAAAGGCTTTAAGGAATCCTGGAAAACAAGAATACACTATAAATCAAGTGGCTACATGTTTATTACTGGAAAAGTAGAACTTTGTGGGAGATTTAACTAAGCTTATGATCCTCTTATTTTCTAGTACAACTAATAAAGTTTAGGGTCAAATTGTTAGGAACAATTAAATGCAAGATGGAAAATGGACATAGAGCCTCACTGTTGTATGATAACTAGAGAAATCCCCTCCCTCGATCTAATCTACACTTATAACTTATATAAGGAACTCTATGGAAGCTAAATTTAGTGAATGGATATTTGGAAATTTAAGGACCAACTTCTCATTAGAGCTATCACATGTAACTCCTAACTATAACTCTTGTGGAGATAGATTAGATAAATATTCCTGGCTAGGCAAACTGAGTGGCAAGTAAACCAATAGATTTTATAGAGAATTACTAAGGCAATTAGGAGGTAGAATAAGTTGGTTCAAGCTAGTTCGGGACCAAAAAAATTAGTAAAAAGATCTCATTCTTATTATGGTTAGTATGTAAGTAGAAGTTTTGCATAAGAGATAGGCCTAACTACCTAAACATACCCAATTAGTTCTCGCTGTGTAAAAAAGACAAAAAAACACATGCATTTATTATCTGAGTGTAATTATTCTAACTTGATTTGGAGGAAAGCTTTCTATATCTTCTCAATAAATAGAGATCATATTAAATATATATAAGCTCTTAAAAGGCTAGAGAAGCAGAAGTCAATGAGGAAAAAGGATTAACTAACCTATACAACATACATGAGATCTTAAATGTATAAGATCTAGAAGGAACACAATACAAGATGCTTTCAAGAAAAAGAAAACAACCATGAAGTAGTATTCAAAGAAACTACTAAATGGATTCATGAACAACTAATGAAAGTTATGCAAAACATATATGCAAGGAGAAACTAACCTATACGTAGTACAATAGTGCAGTGTAATCCTAAAACCATACAAAGAAGAAGAAACTGGAAGCCACTAATTCTATATAGAGTTCAAATGTAGTGTCAATACATTAGCATAAGAGAAGTTAGTAATACCCAAGGGAAGTAACAACTTCTCTATAAATGGTGGACTATTTGTTTCATTTTATATGTAACGCCTAAATTATAATAATTTTTAATATAACATTTTACCTTTTAAAAAAACTTAAGGTTATTTTTTATATATTATGCTTATAATGTTTCTTTTACCTAAATAAGTTTTTAATTGGGAAAAGATATGTGGATTAGTAGCACCAATATTTTTCTTTCATAAATAAAGTTTTCATAATTAAAATTGTAAAACAAGACAGTGTTTGATATTAAGAAATAGAATAATATGCTTCGAAAGTAATACAATAAATAAATTAAAGAGAGATAAAGAAGATAATTATTTTATTATTTCTTTTTCAATGCCAAAGAACATTAAATATATTTAGATACATATTCATTTCCTTATAAATTGCTAAAATAATGATAAAAAAATGTCAAATGTCAAATGATAATTGATAATTGATAATCTCCTTTTATAACAACCAACTTATATAATCAAAACCTTATCTCTCCATCTCCTTTTTCTATTATACACTTAAGCAATTTTTTCTAATAAAAAACATGAATTGTTTTAATGATATGAAAATTTTATAGAAAAGCACGTTGAAGAGTCATTATATGGTATCAAAAATGATTATTTTAAAGGTGTTACTAATGAAGCAAGCACTCTAGGTATATCTAATTTATCCTAACATTTATCATCTTTGTTATTCTATCTTAATATTTTATTTTCAATGTAGTTATATATATTTATATGGACATATTAACATATGGTGTAGATGATAAAGATTTTAAGGTTGATAACAATCAATCAACATGTAAGTTTTATTCTATTTATAAAACCCTTAATGTTCTGCAAGTACACGAGTTGTAAGCATAGTAGTTGAGGTGTCGACCCCACAAGCAATTAGTGAACTAATTGAATAACTTTGTCTAAGGTTGTAAAAACGTGATTTAAATGAAAATAAAGAAAAAATAGAAAATTAAATAATCAAGTAAAGGTTGAATGAAAATAAAATTCCGAATTAAAAAAAGTAAATCAAAATGGAACACAACTAGTTAACGATTAAGATATCTCAATAAGATAAGATCAAATAATTGTGAGAAGGGGGATTTATCCTATCATCAAATGCTAACATGATTATTTTTTAGTTAAATCGGTATCAGTCCTAGATTTTCGAAGGGTGAATTATTCTCTCTCGAGTTATAATCATTAAATCATAAATTATAAACCCTAACTGAATTATGGAATTTACAATCTCTCAATTAACAAAAAGCCCACAGATCTAATTAGATCTTAATCCCTCGAATAGACTATCGGGTCCTCACACAAGATCTCTCTTCATACAAATTACCTATTTGATTATTTGCGTGATCTATTAGATTGTTCAACTTTCATTACCCAATCCAATCATTTTGTTATCATTTCACTCTCTCAATTTGTTACCAAAGCATGCAAATACAACGAATTATTACAATACCTAATGTATTAACATCAAAAGAATTACATTAACATTGATTCAAGAACAAATCCCTAAAGGAGTTTAGAACATAATTAAAAACATGTTCAACATTCTTAAATCCAAGTCATACATTAAGATGAAGTAAGTAAACAAGAGAAGGTAGGAAAGAATTTGAAATGGTTGGGTTGGAGTGGTTAGACAGTAGGTGCAGATGCTCTTCTCCCCTTCTCTCCTTCATCTCTCTTCTTATGCTTCTCTCTCAAGTGGAGAATGGGGGCACGAAAAATTATGGTTCCTTGCCCTCTCTGTATCTTTTCTATTTAAGGTAAAATCTAAGTTTTACCTGAGCCCAGAAAGTCTGAAGTACCTTGCAAAGTTAAGTTTTTGAAGTCAATCTACAAATGCTATCACGTAGGCCACAACCAAAGCCTAGGATTTTACTTCTACCTTTATCGTGGCTAATGACGATCTACCCTATGCATTTTGCTTCTGTCACGATAGTGGCCTATTGGCCATGATCGTGGGCCTGAATCTCCCATTGGAATTCCTCCAAATCTTCTTTGTTCTTTGATATCTAATCTTAAACACTAACAAACATATCAAGACACCTCAAATACACCAAATTTAAGTTCAATAACATGCTCTAACCCTTAAAACATTTGAAACATAAATATCTAACTAAATAACATGATCCTAACCTAAACATGCAATAATCATTCAATTTAGCAACTAAACACATACTACACCACCCACTAAAACATTATGCAAGCTACCCTATTAAAATAAACCCACAAAATTCAAAGTTAAATATGGATAGCCTTAAGCAAAACTAAATCCCTATATGGATTAACCTACATAGGGTTCTACTGGAGTACTAGTCAACAAAGGGACTAAAGGCTCTAGCAAGTTTTATAGGAATTCCAATATGCATGTAACACCCCCTATATGAAACCTATATACATTCTCGACATACATTTCGATTCAATGTTATACATATACACATTACAAAGCTCCCTAATGCTTAACATTATCATTTAACAGTAGTAAAACATCTTTACATTTATATGGTAATCCAAAAGAAAATATAAAATTTCCTTTAATCATTACATGTACAATCACCTTTAACTAAAAAAACCTTCTAAAAGTGCTTTTGTTTCTATCTATTGGCCTTGGTCCCTATAGATGTTCCCTGTATATCAATCCTATAACTTGGACCTACACAGATTAACACTAGTGCTAAATTTGAAAGCTTAATAGGGAAACACTTACTCTGATGAACATTCACAGCAGTCATCTGCCAAGCTTATACATTCATGAGCATCGCACAAATATAAATAGTAAAGGCATACTTAATCAAATAAATAATGCAAACATGCTTCAATATTTTTTTCATATACTATAAATTCACCTTCAAAAGTCAAAAATTAATATTCAACACTCAATGCTCAAATTATCAATATAAATGCAAATACTCATTCATATACTGATTATTTATGTTGTCATATTGTATTTCTTATTTATATCTATTTACTTCACTTTCTATGTTATGCCTGTAAATTCTTGTGGGTGTGGATAACGAGAGCTATGGATATTCGAAGATATCAAATTGTGGATACCTAAAGGTATCAAATTATGGATACCCAAAGGTATTGAACTGTGGATACCAAAAGGTATCGAATTGTAGCAACTGCACTGTATCCCTATGGGCATGCCTATCTATCCACCACCAAGACAATAGAGTAGGCACTGTAACCTTTACATCAACCATTTTCCAATTTCACAATTCATCATATGATATTCATTTGAGGTCATAAAATATGTATGTGTTCATACATATAATTCATAACTTACCACCATTAAAAGGGTGTCAAAATCACATATGTATCATCATACTATACACATATGAGCAACAAATACGTAAACAAATCATTTATGTACATGTAAGTTTTCTTTAGAATGCATTATGCTCAATTTTAAATTTCAATGTTCAATCACCCAATTCACATATGGTAAGTCCTATTTCATTTATTTCTAGGTGTTTGAAAAGTTTCATACACATTCAAACAGGTTTAGATAAGATTCATTAAAAATAAAAAATGGAAACAAACTTAAAATAGTGCAATTTAGGCTAAGCCCATGGTGGTCTAAAAATAGGCAAGCAATCAGTTAAGAAACAAATCATATTACAGACTCCAGTTGTTCCTTAATATGCATATGGAAAACGTTCGAATTAGTTTTTGAGATCTTTTATACATTTGTTTCCCTATGTTTCTAGTTTCCATAGAACTACCAATTACCATTTGAACTTCTCAATCATGAGATATAGACCAAATCTCACAAGCTACTCCAAAATGAGGGCAACATTAGGTCACCATTTTTGATCCCAATTTCCAATTTTATAAAGCCAAAATTAAGTCAGAGTCTCTTATAGAGATTCTTAGTTTTATGTCTTAGTTTTCATATGCAACTGAAATAACCCAATTTAGAGGTCTATAGGCTGAGTTATGACCTAAACAATATGATTGGTTCAATAAACCCTAGATAGAATTCCACTACACGATACTCTCTTGTCATATTCAACCAATTCTATGCAAGGTAACACCGAAATAACACCATAACAACATCCTAGCAACCATTTCACATCCAAATGAATCTTTGTATCCATTCAAACATACAAAAAAAGAGAAATTAGAATAAGTGTAGTCCTAAACTTTAAAATTGGCAAAGTAGTTCTTCTAATGCCTTTCCTTCCCTTCCCCTTTGGTTTTGCTTGGATCACCAAACAAAAAATGATGGGATGAAAAGGGTGAAATGGAGAGGAGAAAAAATTGAAGTTAAAACCCCAAGTGACATCCATCTCCCCTCTCTATATGTCTTTTCAAGAATTTTCTAGTTTTAGACATATGTTTCAATCCCATTGGACCATATGTTATAATCTTATTGGAGCACGTGTTACAATCCTATTAGAGCATGAGTTACAATTATATTAGAACATGTGTTAAAGTTTTATTGGACCATATGTTACAATTCTATAAAGAAATAAGTTTTAGAATATAAAACTTGGTAAGCCAAATGGGACAGCTAGCAAAAGTTATCAACCACCTAGCATCACAATGCTAAAAGGAGCAACTATCTTAACCTAAGGTGTACCCAAGGGACATTACTACAAAGGCCTTACAGAGTGATGAAGAGCTTGAGAATTTTGAACGTAATATTTAAAGAATTATTTGTGTCGAAGAATTGGAGAAGGAGATTGAAGTAGAAAAGGATACATCTTTTAACTTAAAGGTAAATATTGAGCTCCAATTTGTTGTTAAGACTGACTTTTTACTTTTAGCTAACAAGTTAGAGAAATTGAAATAGGATGAACAAGGTAAAGAGACTTGCAAGATATTTCAAGAGTGTCAGGACTCAATAGAGATTGGAAGTTTGAAGATAGGGAAGACACTGTATATGAATGATCATCAACTGAGGCCTTATTCTAAACAACCTCATATGGAGAAAGCACATGTAACACCAGAAGATCATAATTTTGTCATATGAGGAAAGTATGGAGTCGAGCCAGAGACACTAAACAAAGATGCTTCTTGGGAGGCAACCCAAGGGAAGTTAATTTATTTTCCTTTACATTTTTTACATTTATTTCTTATATGCATGTGTGTTTTTAGTTGTTTGTTTTTACTTGTTTTTAAGTTTTCAATCAAAAAGAGAGAGAGAATAAAGCAAACAAATAAACATTTTCTTATATAATGTGAATGAGGGAGGCGTAGTTCTTAACGGTCACTCCCTATGGTTACAAAGTCTTGTTTATGATTAATTATATGGTTGATGTGGTTTGTAGTGTGAGAGATTAAATTTGAGCTAAGAAACATGGTTTTTGCATTCATCATAGTTGATGTACACAATTGTGAGTGAATGTTGGTTTTTGTTATTAATGTTACATTGAGTGTTTTTCTTGTTTCACTAGCTGTAATGGCTTTTACATTACATAATCCAAATACATCTCACTTTAACCCTTGCTCGCATTACAATCCTATAAAGTCCTTTGATTCACGATTATGCATGTGATTTGCAAAGTTGTGGAGTGTCATGATAATAAATGGCAATTGAGTGTACCTATGAATATATCTTATTTAAATACACTTTGTCCAAGTTTACCGTTAGATTGCTCAGTTTCTAAAGATGTTAAGTGTTGGTTGATCATGAGTAGAAGCGTTAGATGTTGAATTCTTGCTATGGTATTTTTAAAGTCATTCATCTTTGTTTATGATTGTGTATTCTTGGGAACATATAGGAAATGAGTAAATGTTTTTAGGTCTATGATTTTGAATATGATGTTTTACCTTAGTACGGTTAAAAGCTAAGTGTGGAAGAAATTGATAAATGCTTAATTGATTATACATTTGTTCCATAACAGTTAGTATTTAATGATATAAAATGCTTAAGACATTCACTTTAGTTCATATTTATTTTTAGGTACAATTTGGAAGCAAAAGAGCTAAAGTGAGTTGAAAGTACTATATTTGAGTCGTCTTCTTGAGATTCACACTCATTTGTCTTCATAGAACAAGAAGAAGAAGGATTAGAGCAAGAAAAAAAGACAAGAACATGAAGAATATATGATGTAAAATGCCTCACGACTATGCATGAATTTGTCTATGAAAAATGTTGCATAGGTGTGACACTTAAGTCATACCTATATGCAAGGTGACTCACGGCCGTGAGACACCACTCACAGTCATGAACACCAAGTCATACCCGTGAGAAATGTCCAACTATCTCAAAATCCTACATTTTTTTATAAAAGCATCATTTTGACGGCAAAAACTTAGGTTTCATTTGGGGAAAACGTTCAGAGGGGTGGAAGTCCTAGTTTTAAAAAGAAGAAGCGGCAAAGCTTTAATCCCTTAGAGAACTATGGAGAGCTAGCTTCCTAATGCCGATTCAAAGTTGACATCAACACTGACGAACATGGTTTAGCATATTCTTCATTGTGTTTGTTATTCTTACTCTCTTTTCAGATTGTTTACGTTATCTTGCATTTATGGATTGGGTATTATGTAAGAATGATTTTGATGCTCTTTCGGATTGTATTTCATGAGAACCCACTGCTAAAACTTTAAATATGATACGTAATAGTCTTGTTTAAATTCATTTGTAGCAACTATTGGTATTATATCATTAAGGATAATATAACATAGGCTAAATAATCTGAGCTTATAAGATTATTGCTTAGATTGGTTTATTTTTCTCATTCATAGGGCAGTTGTCCAATTAAACTTAGAGAGCATCTCCTAGGTCATCCGATTGCTAGGGTTAATTAAGGAGCTCTTCTTAATTAACTATGACCTAAGGACAAATTGGGATTAATAAAGCTTGTTGTTAATCTACGATCAATAATTTAAAGAGAGGTGTGAAGACAACAATTCAATGAAATATGTTTAATTGAGTATAGGTCGAGATAGAACCAAAGAACTAGGTCTCTAACGAATTCATCACCATCACTTTTCAATGTCTTCTTTAATTTGTTTTTGTTAGTTTAGTTTAATTTTATTTTCTTATTTCAAAACGGAACTAACCCCCATACCTAAATAGTGATTATTTTTATTTCAAAAACTAACTGAAAATTCGCTTTAAGATTGACCTAGACTCACCATTACTATAGTAGCAAGTCTAGTTTATTTTACGTAGCCTTACGACGCGCTTACATCAATAGGAGTAGATTACATTATGTTTTCTAAGTATTTGAGTGTGTTTTAAATGTTTTCTTAGATGACAATAATATGTTTAGGACATAGATTTGTATTATTATTATTATTATTATATTTATGTGTTTTAATTGTGTGATTTATTTTGGACCAAGAATTTGACCTTAATGGAAACAAGAAAATTGAAGGAAATAGGAAGAATTTGAAGCACAGAAGACGCCACGATTGTGGCATGTTAGAGAGAAATTCTAGAAAATTTCTACTTTTCTAACTCACAAGTTTTTTATATTATTGAAGTGTTGGGGGATATTTTCATAATTAAATTAAGTGGAGAATCCTTAGAAACAACCCTAGAAGCCTCAAGAAGTATTTAAGGAAAAAAAAAACATCAAAAAAGGAAGCATATCATATTCAAGAAAGATCAAAGAGGAGACATCAAAAGCAACTCTAGAATTTTCCAGATTTCCAAATCAAGACATCAACTGTTTTTCTTTCTTTTCCTTCATATACTTCATTGTCTTGGATGTTGATTTGGATTATTAGGATGTTTAACAAGATTATGAGTTTCTAAATTCATATTAGGGATCACTCTTTGTCTATTTTATTAAACTTTCTTCATAAATTCAATACATCTATGAATGCTTTGTGGTATTTGTTATAGTTATACTTGGTGATAAATTAAGAGAGTGAATCAAGTTATTTATGTTAAGGTGTGAAACGAAAGTTGGTAACTTAATAGACCTGTAAATATCAGATTAATAAAAAATTAAAGAGAGATCTTAATTATGAATTAATTATCCTTAGGATTGCTTCAAATCTAATTAAATAGTTAAAAGTAATCTTGTAAATTGAGAGTTTGTAATTTTGTTGTTAACGATTTCAATTAAGATTACTTGATTAAATCTTAAAAGAGGATAATTAAAGCCTTAGGATATCTAAGATCAAGCATAATTGAATCAATATGATAATAGAAAGACAAAACAAAGATATAATAACTCCTAACTTTTCGACTTTGATTAACTTTATTGTTATTGGTAGCTCAATTATTCAATTGTTTCATTTTATTAGTTATTTCAATTTCAATAATTTACTTTAAATCAATCAATCTTTTAGGACCTTAGACAAAGTTTTATTCAAGTTATTAGGTGTCTAATTAGTCCCTATGAGAACGACACATTTTGTACTACAAGTTACAATCCGTGTACTTGCAATATTGAAAGTTTTTATATAAAACTTATCAACAATGAGTACTTAGAGGAAGAAATATTTATGGAACAACCACAAGGTTTTACTATTTAAGGATAAGAAGAGAAAGTATATTGGTTGAAAAAGCCCTGTAAGGATTAAAAAAGGTGTGAAGGTCATCGTACAACAGAATTGATGCATACCTGGTGAACTTAGTCTTTAAAAAAAAATACCTGAGTGAATTTACTTTATATGTCAAGAAGGTTGATGATAAAATACTTGTGATGTCTCTTCATATTGATGACCTGCTTTTAACAATAAGTAGAAAGGAGTTGATTGATAAGTTCGAAGAAGATGTGAAATATGTTTTTGAGATGACAAATCTTGGTAAGATGACATTCTTGTTTGAAATGCATGTACAACAAAAGCAAAGTGAAATTTTTGTATGCTAACAAAGATATGCGAAAAATCAAGAAATTTAATATAGAAAAGTGCAAGCCAACTGCAACTCCAATGAACCAAAAAGGGAAATTCCACAAAGAAAATGAAACTAAAATGATTGATGAAAGCTTGTACAAGAGCTTAATAGGCTGTTTGATGTACTTAATTGTAACTAGGCCAAATATCGTTTGTACAATGAGTTTGCGATCAAGGTAGATACACTGTGCTAATTAACTTAATTGTAACTAGGCCAAATATCGTTTGTACAATGAGTTTGCGATCAAGGTAGATACACTGTGCTAATTAAATCTTTTACAAGCAACAAGGTGGATTCTTAGATATGTTAAAGCATAATTAATTACGAAATAAGGTTCAGTCAAGTTGAAAATTTTAATTTTCATAGTTATTCAAATAGTGATTGGGCTAGATATGTAGTTAACATGAAGCACCTAAAGTTACTACTTTGGATTTTTTTTTTCTTGGCATTTGAAAAAAGAAGAAATACAACACAATCCACATTAGCAGTAGAATATATGGCAACTACTACTATTGCAAATCAAGCCCTTTGAATAAAAAAGCTTCTAACAGACTTTCATATGGAATAGAAACAAGCATACAAATATTTGTGAATAACCAAACTGCAATTTAAATTGCCAATAATCCAGAGTTCTACGGTAGAAAAAGCATTTCAATATAAAATTTTATTTTCTAAGAGATGTCCAAAAAGAAGGAGAAACACAACCAATCCACTGTAGAAAAGAAAATCAATGATCTGACATTCTACCAAAGACATTGCCTAAAGTTAGATATGAATTCTTGAGACAAATGCTTGATGTACACAACTTCAAAGCTAAGCAGAAGTGTTGATTGTTAATGACTTTTCAGGCTATCAACAAACCTTAGAAAATTCAATTAAGATTATGATAGTATGCAGGAAACTTTTTTGTATTTCAGTTTCAAAATTCTCTGTATAAATTGATACTTTTGTCGTGGACTTAAAATTAGATTTCTACAATTTCCAAATATACTCGGCCCTTGTTAACCGTCAATACCTATGGGTGGCTAAAAAAGCCCAACCTTGCCCAAAATCAACAAAGGCAGTACAACTCAAACTTCAGGCCATACTCAAGATCATTTTTTAAATTTCGAACTCAAACTTAGGGTCAGACTGCACAGCCAAATGCCCAAATTTTTTTTATTAAAATAACCTCATTTTAGAATGAAAAAAAGTGGTTTTGAATTTTTTTTTTAAAATGATAATGGGTTCTGATATTAAAAAGAAAATGACAATCTTTCAAGCCCTTTTGCTTTAGCATTCTTTTAAGCCCTTTTGCTTGCTGACGTCCAGAAAATGGTAAATATCTCCGCACTGTTGTTTCTCAAGTTGGAGGCTCTCCCTGCACAAGCAACATAATAGATAATATAGGCAACATATAAAGGTTCTACTAGATGGAAACAAGTCACCACTTACCTAAGAAGTGGGAGTTCAGAATAGTCTATATCAGCAATCACAATGGTCTCTTCACGACCACAAGTTGCAATAATTTCACCAAACTGATGAGCAGAAGTGGACATATTCACTATTTCCATGCTACATTACTTTATTGCAGAATGCAAGCAAATCTAAACATTTCAGCTTACTGGCCCAACTAAAGTGGAGTGACCCCATATTTTATAGGAGGAACCAACGGAGTCTCTGGATGGTGAGCAAGTAGCCACAAACAACTACCTCGAATACATCAAACTCCACGTTACACTCAATTTGAAGTGACTCAGGTACTTCAGTAGCAATATATAATATGAATGAATACCTGGTTATCTGCTGCCCTGAATTTGCACACAAACAAATTTCTCATTACAGGCTCTCTTATTCAAAAGAAAAGACTATCTAAAGTTGTAATGTAATATCAGTTTGAAGTTCATAACAGTGCAATTTGTTTATAAGCTTTTCATATGCAACATAGAAATATGTATTGTGATTACTTCTCAGTTAATTGACCACTCTTTTTCTTCTAGTAAAAAACGCAGCAATAACTAATAATTACACTGCAGCGTAAAAGTAGCCTCCACTGTTTCACCTTGCTCTCTGAACTAGTTCCCAAAGCATTTCACCTGTGCTCATGTTGAATGCCCCTGGATAGCATATTAAATGGGCACCTGGAATTCACAACACTAATGTTATTTATGAAGTAGGTACCTATAATGCGAGAAAGAGACAGCAAATTTCAAACCTTTTCCTCTGTATAGCATAGCGAGTTCAGGGAAACGCATGTCATGGCAAATCCCCACTCCAATATTACCAACGCCTACATTTAAATTAATAATAAGTCCCTTAGAGAAGAACTACAAGCAAGAAAGTTCACCAGAAAGCAATTTCTTGACAAATTTATCAAACACCAAAAACTGAAGGAATAAGCATGAGTGAGCAAGACAAAATGAAGGCCTTCAGACTATTCTCCTTGGTATTACAATTTGGAAACAAATTCCAAGAAGCGTCAGATGTGTACCACTTGGTTCATTCCATACTTTGCATTAGAACAAAATGTGATTACAGAACCTCACTGGCAATTTGCTCAAACTAAATTATTCAACACAACCAAACCTTGATTTATTGCACAGACAGTTCATTGCACAAATGGGTAAAATATACAAGGCACAAAGTTTAAGATCATTCATAGAGTCCTTGTAACATCAAACTCTGCCAAGCGCTAATTTGGAATACTATAAATTAAGTAAACACTTAGCATACTGAGATTATTTCAAATGCGTACCAGTTTCCACAAATGTAGCATTATCTCCTGCAGTAAAGGTGTTTGATTCCATGAACAAAATATCTCCCTTCATGTTACTGTCAAACAGATGTAGCTACAAAATCAAACCAAAGTTCTTTCAATGAGCTTAAATCCATTTTAATACATTTTATCAAGTCTACACCTGCTTACTTTCCTGTGTTTAGCCTTAAGCTTTCCCTCAGGACCAAATACACAACAAGTATTATAGAGCCGACCCATTTGCCTTTCAGTCAAAGATCCACCAACAATAGTTAAATCATAACAAGCAGCAGCTTCTGATAACATGGAAAATGATGGAGAACCATCCTCAACATCAAAGTCCTCGGAGAAATCAGCAAAGTAATCAGTTGAATAGGGACAGTTCCACATTTCCTATTTACAGAACATAGCCAACCAACAACAAGTCTTGGGGTTAAATTCATTTATACAACTCATTTATATTGGTCCCACTAAGCCACAAAAACAACAACGGGAAAAAGGTGAGAGTTTTTAACTCACAGGTAATACAACAAGTTTTGCACCTTTCTGGGCAGCAACCTTAATCATGTTAAGGGCAATATTTAGGTTTCGATTCTTGTCTGGAACAACTGATAATTGGCAAAGAGCAATCTTGAACTGTCCAACCACGAAAAAGTTACAAACTTTGGTTTTGGGTTAAAAACCAAATCTTGGGCTCTATACACTTGAAATCCATCAAAAAACTTGCAACAGAGTTTGACTTTCTAGATGACAAACCTCGTGTTATAATCTTGATGTACGCAAACCCAGTGCAGGCATATGCACTGAAAACATCCTACTTCACAAAGAATAAATCGAAAAGAAAATTGACAGACAGGTTTCTGATGTTGGAGACAGACCTTTGTATGCATCAACAGATCATCAGCAGCAACATTGATGTTTGCCCTGGTGCGTAATGAAGATTTCATTCTGGGAAGCGAAAGAACTAGTCAAGCAGTGTGAAAATGAAGTCACCCGATAACTTGTCCCAATCCAGAGTTGATAAACTCACGCAGATCTGGACACATTACCCCTAACAAAATCAAACTCATTTGCCTTAATAGATTAGGCTCGAAAAGATTAAAAAGCTGGATTTCAAAAACTAATACGTAGGATTTAAAAATTGTAAGAAATAAATTCAGGTTCTATGTAAAGTTCAGCTTGACCAAATTTTTATAAATAATTTATAATTGTCTTATTTTTAATTTTTGTCTAATAGTTTACTATTTTAATTAATATTCATATAAATATTATATTATTTTGATTTTTATAAATTGTAGATTTTTATAATTATTTATTTTAATTTATTTCAATTAATTATAATTATTACTTCACCTATATTATTATAAGAAGTTATTATTTTATTCTAAAAAATTATGAATTTACTTTGAGTTGAATAAATAATTTTTAATCTAACTTAATCGAGAGGTATAATCTATCCATTATTAATATGTTCGATGCTTTAAAACACCTTTATATGATTCATACTTACAAGATTTAACTCATCTCATGTAAAAATCATAACTGGCTTCTTCTATGAGACTTAAAAAGAGAGCTTTTAAAGATCTTTTAGCTAGTGCTACAGAGAAGGAGCGGATTATTAACAAAGTGAGGTATAAACTGGCTAAACAGAAGGCAAAGAAGGCTATCTCAGTAGCTAAAGGTGAAGCTTATGAGAATCTGTACAGGGAGTTGGATACAGTCAAAGGAGCACAAAGTATTTTCAAAATAGCGAGAGCTAGGGCACTTACGACGACGAATTTCAACCAAGTATGCTGTCTACAGGACGAAGCAGGACAGATACTCACAAATGAGCAAGACATCAAGCAGAGATGGAAGAGATACTTTTATGGTCTATATAACGAGGACATATTGGTCAATATCGCGCTCGGAGAACCTCTTGTGTCGGGTACAAGTTTAAACGAGGCCTCATAGGAGAAGATAACAAGGGGAGAAATTATTAAGGCTTTGCACGGGATGGGTAGTGGAAGGGCGATAGGACCGGATAATATCCTTATAGAGGTGTGGAAGAAAATAGGAGCTGTCGGTATTGAGTGGTTAGTTCGGCTTTTTAATGTGATCCTAAAGTCAGCCAGAATGTCAGATGAATGGAGATTGAGTAAGGTAATCCCCTTGTATAAGGCCAAAGGAGACATTCAACAATGCCAAAACTATCGGGGCATCAAATTACTTAGTCATACCATGAAGCTATGGGAGAAGGTAATTGATAAGAGAATCCGGAGAACTGCTTCTATATCGGCCAACCAATTCGGATTTATGTTGGGTAGGTCGACGACAGACGCAATACATCTACTTCGGAGGCTGATGGAAGGCTACCAAGAACCAAAGCAAGATCTGCATATAGTTTTGTCGATTTGGAAAAGGTGTATGACCGGGTTCCTTGAGAACTCTTATGATGGTGCTTGGAAGCAAAGGGCATTCCTAGGACGTATATCAGGGTGATTAGGGATATGTACGAAGGATCCTTGACTAGCGTAAGCACAGTAGGAGGGGACACGGAAGCGTTCTCTATTGATGTTGGACTACACCAAGGCTCGACTTTAAGTCCTTTTCTATTCACAGTGGTATTAGATGAACTCACCAACCATATTTAAGGTGAGGTACCTTGGTAAATGTTATTTGCGGACGATACTGTCTTGGTAAATGAGACCAAGGAGGGGGTCAATGCCAAGTTATAACGTTGGAGAGCAACGTTAGAATCGAAGGGTTTTATAATGAGCAGGTCCAAGATGGAGTATTTAGAATGCAACTTTTCGGGTAGTCAGGGGGCATAAGAGGCGGCGATAACGATTGGCACTAACATCATATCACAGAAATCGAGTTTTACATACCTCAGATCTATCATGCAGGGAGATGGCAACATAGATGATGATATATTACACCGTATTAGATCTGAGTGGACCAAATGGCGGGGTGTTTCAGGTGTTTTATGTGATAAAAAGGTCCCTATAAAACTCAAGGGAAAGTTTTATAAAATGGTTATTCGACCAATCATGTTATATGGGGCAGAGTGTTGGCCCACTAGACGTAGCCATACGCATTAGCTGTTAGTAGCAGAAATGCGTATGCTTAGATGGATGTGTGACATTACCTTGAGGGATAGGGTACGGAATCAGGTAGTGCGGGCCAGACTCTAGGTTGCTAGCATTGCAGACAAGTTGCGCGAGAAAAGATTTAGGTGGTTTGGGCATGTGTGCAGGATGCCCTCTGATGCACCGGTTAGAAGCAATGGGATAATAAACCTTAGTAGCTACAAGAAGAGGAAAGGAAGGCCTTACAAGACCTGGAAGGAAGTGATCAAGAACGATATGTCAGAGTTGGCTCTCACTGAGGCAGTTGCTAGATTTAGGAAAGTCTGACGTGATAGGATAAGGGTAAACGAAAACCATTATAATCCTCACTTCTTTTACTTAAACAATAGGACGTCCAACCCCATGTCCTTTACATCTTTGCGAATAGTTAGTTGTGGTCAAGATTTCAGGTTTGGAGTAGTTAAGGGCGGCCTAAAATTGTCACCTAAAACCATAGGAGTGTCAGGGTAGGAAAGGGGCGACTTCTAGTGCTAATAATGACAACAAGAACCGGTCTTTACACAGGGTGTGGTAATGGCCAATCTGGCCAATCAACAGGTATGTCCTTTTGTCTGATAGTGCATTTCAAATCACTAAATTTTTCTGCGTGCCAGTTCTTTAGTTATTGCTTTTTTTTTGCATCATTTTTTTACTTGTCATATCTACATGTGGGTCTACCAAAAAACTGCCTCTCTATTATGTAGAGGTAAGGCTGCGTACTATAAGATCTCCCCAGACTCGCCTCATTGTGGGACTTCAGACTGGGTGTGATGATGATGATGATGATGATGATAATGATACATGAAGAGATCATCGTTAGATTCTTTTTCATACGTTTGACAATAGAATATTCATTCTACTTTCTGAGTATTACTATTTTTCCTTCTTTCTCTTGAACTTCTTTAATAATTGTTGGAAAAATCGGGTAATTTTTTTCCTCTAAGGTAAACAATTGGTGAAGTGAATCAATTCGGTAATACCCAGGAAAGACCGTCAAACGGACTCCTAAGATAGTATTACCATTCTACATAAAATCTCAGGAAAGGGTGGAAGGATCATAAACGGTCCCACTTAAAACCTGGCCTCCTAGATAGAAATTACGTGCACGATGTATTTATCATATCCTAACCCGTGTACATATATAAATAGTAAATACACCCAAATAAATTGAACACAACACTACAAGTATACCCGACAAATAATATTGAATACTATAAATTTGAAATAAATAAAAGAGATAAGGAAAGAACATATCCGAAAATTAATAACAGAGTTTGGCCAATTGTGTCTAATCTTTGAGCACCACTTAAGGCAGCCTGCTCTTATTAAGAAGAGAATACTAAATATGATATGTGTACAAATTTTGAGTATATATCAAATTTTTGAGATGGATGTAGAATAGGAGGGGGAAGAGTTCTTTTATAACTTGAAAAACTCCTCTCATTCTCATTTCTTCCTAATATGTGATAGAAATTGAGCCACCAAAATAACAAATCTCTACCTTGACACAATTTCAAGTCCTACCAAATGCAACCATAATTCATCCTCTCAATTAAACAAAACAGCCAAACAGCCTTTGTAGTACTTCCAATTTGCGCCTTTTGATGTCAACTCAAAAGTGCAAGATGTTGACTAAGTCTAAACAATGCTTAAACTTAGCTTTTGTCACCACCTTGGTCATCATATCTGTAGGATTCTCTGTAGTCCGTATCTTTTGGAGAAATATCTCCTCTTCTTCAAGAATCTCCCGCACAAAGTAATAGCGAACGTCAATATGCTTCGTCTTTGTATGAAAAAACTGGTTCTTTGCTAAGTGAATAGCACTTTGACTGTCAAAATACACCACAAGGTGTTTCTGACCAACTCCTAAGTCTTTTAACAATCCATGAAGCCAAATCGTCTCCTTCACAGCCTTTGTAATTGTCATATACTCTGTCTTTGTTGTAGACAAAGTCACTGTTGACTGTAAAGTGGATTTTCAACTAATTGGCGCCTTAGCATAAGTGAATAAGTAGCCAGTTGTAGATCTTCCCTTATCCAAATCACTTGCATAGTCAGAATCACAATATCCAACTATGTATTGACCAAGTGATTTATCCTGCTCAAATAATAAGCCAACATTTAAGGTCTGTTGAATATACCGTAGAATCCATTTCATAGCTTGCCAATGAACTTTACCAAGATCATGCATATATCTGCTCACAATTTTAATTGCCTGTGAAATATCGGGTCTTGTACACACTATTGCATACATCAAGCTTCCTACTGCATTAGCATAAGGGACTTTCGCCATATATTCTCGTTCTTCATTCGTCTTCGGAGATAACTTGTTACTAAGCTTCAGATGAGGAGCAAGTGGAGTACTTACAGGTTTTATATCTTTATTCATAACAAAATGCTATAATACTTTCTTCAAATACTGCTTTTGAGTCAGCCAAAGCTTGCCTCCTGGTTTATCCCTACTTATCTCCATACCGAGAATCTTCTTGGCTTCTCCCAAATCCTTCATCTCGAACTCTTCATTCAACTAAGCCTTCATTTTGTTGATTTCATCTTAGCTTTTGGATGCTATTAACATATCATCAACATATAAGAGTAAGTAGATGTAGGACCCATCTTGAACTTTGCGCAAATACACACAGTGATCGTATTTACTTCTTGTGTACTCTTGGCCCATCATAAACTTGTCAAATCGTTTGTACCATTACCTCGATGATTGCTTCCATCCGTATAATGATTTATTCAATTTACAAACCCAATTTTCTTTATCAGCAACTTTGAATCCATCTGGCTGAGACATATAGATTTCCTCCTCCAAATCACCGTGAAGGAACGTGCTTTTCACATCAAGTTGAGCTAGCTTCAAATTCAATTATGCTACTAAGGCCAACAAAATTCTAATGGAAGAATGTTTAACAACTGGAGAAAATATCTAATTATAATCAATTCCTTCCTTCTGAGCGTAGCCTTTAGCCACCAACCTTGCCTTGTAACGAATATCATCTTTGTTAGGAAATCCTTCTTTCTTTGCAAATACCCATTTGCATCCAATTGCCTTCTTTCCTTTCGGTAGTTATGTCAGCTTCCATGTCTTGTTCTTCTCAAGATATTGCATTTCCTCTTCCATTGCACCTGCCCATTTGCCACTTTTTAAACTTCGGATTGCTTCTGGGATGGTAGATGGAACATCATCAACAACTGGAAGTGCATAAGCTACCAAGTCAGTAAAACGAGCAGGTTTTTGAATTTCTCATCTCGTCCTTCTAGCGACAATTGACTCTGATTGCTGCAGAGGTTCTTAGGTCGGAACCTCTTCCTCATCTGACTCTTCTTCTGCCATAGGAGTGTCACTAGTAATGCTTTTTGCTGTCTGTTCAAACTCCACCTACTTCAACATACACTCCACCTGCTACGAAGTACCATAAGCCCTTTCTAGAGTTACCTTATTTAACATAGCAGATTCATCAAAGGTAACATCCCTGCTATCAATTGTCTTCTTTGACTCTAGACACTATAAAGGGTATCCCTTAACTCCATCATTAAAGCCCATAAATAAAGCCTTCTTTGCTTGTGGGTCTAACTTTGAGTCATTCACATGATAATATGCAGTAGAACCAAAAATACGCAAAGAATCGTAATCTATTGCAGGTTTCCCAGACCATACCTCTAAAAGAGTCTTGCCACTAATTGCAGATGATGGCAAACGATTAATGAGATGTTTAGCATATGTCACTACCTCAACCTAAAACTTTCTGCCCAACTTAACATTAGACAACATACAATGAACTTTCTCCACTAGTGTC
This sequence comes from Erythroxylum plowmanianum, assembly GCA_025531925.1. Taxonomy (NCBI): domain Eukaryota; kingdom Viridiplantae; phylum Streptophyta; class Magnoliopsida; order Malpighiales; family Erythroxylaceae; genus Erythroxylum; species Erythroxylum plowmanianum. The sequence continues at coordinate 15,224,772 of JANVCQ010000230.1, forward strand.
TTGTTCATACGCTCCGACGCCCCATTCTGCTGTAGATTTTTTTAACTGTAAAGTACCGAACTATGCAAGACTCTTGACATACCTCCAAGAAAGGACCACTCTTGTATTCTCCACCATTGTCTGTTCGGAGAACTTTGATCTTTCTTCCCGTTTGGTTTTCAACTTGAGCTTTC
>JANVCQ010000230.1:15225044-15235968 GCA_025531925.1 Erythroxylum plowmanianum
GTCTTCATCTTCGAATTGTACATTTAAATTCAACAGGTCTGCTACTAATTGATTAAACAGAGTGATGTGTTCATTCATAGTAGTCTTGGGTCGATATTCAAATCGAAACAATGTTTTCTTCATAAGGAGCTTATTTTGACCACTTTTTTTCAAAAATTTGTCCTCCAATGTCTTCCACAATTTGTGCGCAAAAGTCTCATTTTTGAAAGCATACTTCTGCTCTCTAGACAAACATGATCGAATTGTTTCGCATGCCAACCGATTTATGATACTTCAATCCTTATCCTTTACATATTCTGGTTTCTTTTCTTTAATAGCTATGTCAAGGCCTTGTTGGAAAAGGGAATCCAGAACCTCACCTTCCCACATGCCAAAATGACCAGTACCGTCAAATATTTCCACCGCCAACTTCATACTTGACATTGGAATCCTCTGCCATGTGGATGAGGAAGTCGATGTTGCTTGTGTCATATTTGTTATGTCCTTAGTTGTTGAATTTACAGACATCATTACAGACTCAAATAATAGTATTCAATATTACAAATATTACAAACAAACCAAAGGATGAACCTTCAGCTCTGATATCACTTATTGGAAAAATTGGGTAATTTTTTCCTCTAAGGTAAACAATTAGTGAAGTGAACCGATTCGGTAATACCCAGGAAAGACTATCAAATGAACTTCTAAGACAGTATTACCATTCCACATAAAATCTCAGGAAAGGGCAGAGGGGTCACAAATAGTCCCACTTAAAACCTGACTTCCTAGACAAAAATTACATGCACGATGTATTTATCACAACCTAACCCGTGTACATACACAAATAGTAAATAAACCCAAATAAATTGAACACAAAACTACACATATACCTGACAAATAATATTGAATACTATAAATGCGAAATAAATAAAAGAGATAAGGAAAGAACACACCCGAAAATTGATAACGGAGTTCAACTAATTGTGCCTAGTCTCTGAGTACCACTTAAGACAGCCTGCTCTTATTAAGAAGAGAATACTAAATTTGATATGTGTACAAATTTTGAGTATATATCAAATTTTTGAGATGGATGTAGAATAGGAGGGGGAGGAGTTCTTTTATAACTTGAAAAACTCCTCCCATTCTCATTTCTTCCCAATATGGGATAGAAATTGATCCACCAAAATAACAATAATCTTATTGCTTCTTGTTGTGACTTTAATTAAAAAAAAGGAAACATGTTAAAATATGTTTGGTTGTTTCTGTTGCAGTTTGTTGTTTTTAAAAATAAAAACAACCTCAACAGATTTACTAAAATAGAAATTAGACACTTTTCTAATTTTTCACAATAAGTTTTTGTTTTCATTTCTGCTTCCTCCTCTTATAAATTTCCCCCACTGTGAAAACTCTCACCTTTCACTCTTACTCCCATATCCATCTCTTCTCTCTCTCTAGCTTCTTTGTTCTTCTCTTCTCTCTTAAGTCCTTAACTCATGTCTTTTCTCTCTCCTAATTTTTTGGTTTGCATTTTTGTCTAGTTTTCTCATTTGCGTTTCTACGGTTTTTGTTTTCTAGTTTTCTAGTTTGTGTCTCTACATTTCCAAGTGTTCTTTTGCATTTTTTTGTTTGCTATTTTCAGTAAACGGGATACAAAGTTCAATGGCCAATAAATCCCATTTAAACACGTAACAAGAAATCCAGGTAGTTTCAAGGTTACAGCTTCTTCTACTAGTTTCAAGATAACAATGTTTCAATTGATAATTGAGTTTCTAAAAATATTTTTATTTTTAGTTTTTTTATTACAAACCTCAATCAAAAAGTTTTTTGTTTTTAATAAAAATTAACCAAAAACTAAAAACTAAAAACCACAATAGAAAAAATAAAAGTAGAACTAAACGACCCCTTAAGTTTTACTGTCCTAAATCTTTTAAGTTTTATTTAGGTATATTATGCAACTCCTTGTCATTCCCTTTTATATAGTCACATTACTAATACCTAACTCCTTTCCTTTTTGCTTTTTGGAGGAATTACTACCACTTTCACTTTCAGTTGTTTCTTAATCACATATGTTAAAGGGGCATGTTTCCAATGCACTTGAAATGTGTTATAACTATTAGCTTAAAAGAGCACCTTAATGATTTTGAATTTGTTATTATTCTGGTTTGACATGACATTTAATGATGATGGGTTCCCTTTTCTCCTTCTGGTATTAATAGTAATATTCACTGTAGGCCCATTTTCACTTTTAAAATAATTAGGTCTAAGTCATATTTATATTGTTGATTCAATAAGAACTAATTTGCCTTTCAACCTTTTGATCTTTAATATGTTAAATGATCCCCTTCCATTAGCAACTTGTAGATTTACCCCATTCACACTTTTAACTTGTTTATATAGAGAATTTTATATGCATCATCATCTACTGTGTTTATGTTACTAGTTTCATAAAGGAAAAAGGTACTAATGTTAACATTTGGTTGTATACCTTCTATCTCAAATTTTGTTTATCCACTTTATATGCACTTGTTTACCAAATTCTTAAAAGTATTGCATTTTTAGTAGAATGTCCTATTACCTATCATTGTACATATAATCTAAATTCTAATTGAATCATATTTGATAAAGTAACTTTTTTTGCAAGGTTATTATAGAAGTTATCATATTTCACTTCAATATAACCTAGAAGGTTTCCCCCAAACTCTTAGGCATGATAATAATGATGATTTAGGTTTTCCCTTACTAATGTTATTTGTATTGTTGCTCCCATGGTGATAATGTTTTTGTTTGGTTTGTTGTCCTTGATAGTTTTATTAAGGTTGGTTTTTTTTGGTGAGTATGGTGTTAGATTTCTTAGTATTATTTGGAATTAGGTGTAGGAAACTTAAGAAATATAAATACGAAAGGTTATATGAAAGCGATCAAAAGTTTTAGTAATAAAATATTTGGTTATATTTGAAGGGTAGTTGATTGCTAAAATTTTGGTTATATGGAGGAGTAGTTGTCTATATTATTTATTATTGGATTGATCTAGTTTTAAGTTCGGAATTCAGTAGACTCTAACTGAGGCAACTTATTAAACTCCTTCACATTAATATTTTTTGTTTGTTTAGAAACAATCTACTTAATTTTGCCTTTCTAGAAAGCACTATCTAAAAACTTATGTTGACTGACTATCTTGTTAAAAAAGAATTTAGCAAATTGTCATAATTTATCATAATAAAGTTTCTTAAACATTCCATCCACAATCTCCTTTACGAACAAAGACGGTCAAAATTTTGTTGCCTTTAAACTTCATCATCGAGCATTCTCTTTTAGGCTATTTGTAGGCTTCCTATCCATCATAGACATACCTTTTCTAGTATCCTTGTTAAAATTGTATTGAATCAAGAAGTTGTTGATAAGAAAATCAAAGTTCCTTAAAATTGATTGTTTTAAGTTCATGAACCAATACAAAGTTAGGTTAACGAGTCTTTTTAAAAAATAATGCAGTTATATCTCATTATTCATCATCATCATAAATATCCAGTTGAAATATCGCTAAGGTATGAGGTCTGGGGAGGTCCAATAGTATGTAGCCTTACCTAGGGTGTAACGCTGGACTCTCTGAGCTCTTTTGTATTGTTTTATATTTGGAAATACTACTGTATATTGATATATACATGGTTGTATGTGAGTTCAAAGATGTATTTAAGATCCTTTTGGGTATATATGTTAGTGATTTATAATATTAACTTAGAGTTCATCGGTATGCGAAATCTTGGATATTTTTAACATATAAGTTTCTAAGTGTGTAAAACCGAGTCCATTGGATGGACATGATCATGGTGGTTGAGTTAAATGTGTTCTAATGCCTTAGAGGTGATTAGATGTGATTTATAGACTTATTAGACACTTAGAAAGATTAACTGGAAAAGTTGATGTACATAAAGGCTTATTCGCTAATTATTAAAAGTCAAAGGACTTCAATGTAATTTTTCAATTCTTAGAAGATCAATATGTAATTTTATAAAGTTAAGGGGTTTAATTATTATTTTCAAAAGTTTGAGGATCAAAATAAAAATAAAAGTTTTGATATTCCCAAATTTTGGGCTTAGTTGCATATTCAGGAAAAGTTTGGAGCGTAAAATGGTGATTTCACATAAAATAAGGGAAAAAGGGTAATTTTACCGTATTTTGGTCAAAGAAGAGTCAATATTCTAGACCCTTTTTCATATATGTCCGTGCAGCCTATTACTAAAGACCTGAAACATTTTGTTTTAATTAAAAGAAAGGAGAAGAGAGGAGGAGAAGAACCATTTTTGGCTATTACTAAATCCTACCCCTTTTTTTTAATTCTCCAACCAAAATCAAGGTGTCCTAAGCTAATTTGGATCAAGGAACTCAAATCTATCATCATATTTGATAAATTCTCAAAGAATTTTAAGATATCACCAAAGGAAGGTTTAGGTAAGTTTTGTCTCATCTTTCTCTATATTACGATTTTGAGTTTGGTGTTAAGATATGTTGTTCTCCATGCGTGAATATACATGAAACATGGTTTAGATGAATGAAATGAGTCATGGAGAAGTCCCCTTAAGTCAAAACTGAAATGCCCTCTCTTTGGTGCAAGTTTGTGAATTTTTGAATAACTTTTGAAATTGATAATTTAAATGAATTCTATGGTGTTAATTGTACACAGATATTGTGAACTGATGATGAAAAATGAAGGAAATTGTATATTGAATGAGATTTGGTCGAAATGACGGAAGAAGGAATGGATTAATGTAATGAGTTGCATAATTATGAAGAATATGGCTTAAATGAAGGGAATTGGATTGAATGGAGTGGTGAAATGTGTTGTTGTTTGGAAGTGTTTGTTATATAATAAGATAGGATCATGAATTACTGTGATAAAGTCTTGAAAATATGACTTGAAAGTCATTCACATTAGGTGTTTGATATAATATCTAAGTAAACATAGCTTAGGATTTAAGGATTCGTAATGATATACATCGGAAAGTGGCTTTTATGTTTACTTAGAGTAAACTTGACTTTTGTTCAAATTGATGAGTAATTTCTAAATCTTATAGCTTAAAGATAGTGATATTATGTTTTATATACTTTTGTGATGATGTATAAATATAATATATATGTTTGAGTAGTAAATACATTGTATTTTTTTTATGTATAAAGGCTCGAGAGTTGTGAATCAAGGAGTTAGTACTGAGGATTGTTGAAGTTAAGGGAGTGTATACCTTCTTTTGAAGTGAGTTGGGAAAACCATATCTCTTAAATAGGATTAGAACATCCTAAGGCATGCATGATGACTTGTATGTGAATTTTGAACTTAGGTAATGCATAGTAGAATTGAATCTTAAATAGATACTAGTATACTTTTGTATATAATAAATGACATTGTTTTGAATAACTCTTTACACTTGGAGTGCAATTGATGTTTTTATTATGTATTTTGAGAAATGATGTTGTTTTCAACAAACTTGCACTTAAAGTGCGAAGGACAATGTTTTTTTTTGAAACTATATTTTTGAACAACTCTGCACTTGGAGTGCAAAAGATGACTTTTTTTGCATGAAATAATGTTTTGGAATCTACATATGCATGATCGAGTCATGTATGCTGCGTGTTTGTATTTCTCATTTAGCTTAGAGCCATGACAGGGTTCCATTTTATCAGTTGGACAGATAAATAAAGGCATGGTGCCGTACTTGATTTTTTGTACTTAATATTTATATATGATTTTTTGATTGGTGAGGTAACGATTGGCCAATCGTGTACTATGTATAATAGATTAAGCGACCCCTGTACCCTTGACGCTAGTACATAAAAGTCGAGTCCTCATATTGACACCTTTCTACGGGACTTGTGAATGATTCCACACCTAAGGTCTGGACACTAATGAGGTCATCACCTAGAGTCATGACGCTCTTGTCAACTATAATCCAGACTCACCAAGGATGAAATTCGAGCCAACATCGAGAATCAGTGGGTGTTCACATCATTTTGGCCGACTCAATGGCAACAAACATGTGATGTTTTTCTACTTTTATGTACTAGAATTGGTACATATATTCACCGGCTAAGTAATTAATAGGCTAGGCCTGTATGGTTCCTAGCCAATATACGTTGAGTTATAGGCTAGGCCTATATGTTTTTATATGATGTATGTTCACTTCATAGGTTATCTATACCGTCTTGGTGTGTATCGAGTTCTATTTGCGATATATGTTTTTCCTGCTCACTAAATACATAGTGTACTCACCCCCTGTACTTTCCAACCATGCAAGTTAATTTAGTGAACTTGAAGCGCTGTGTGGATCGTGCAACTTTTTTGACATTTTCAGGGCATTACTGCATGTGGGTAGTCTCTGTTTTGTACTTTTGTTATATAGTGGCTTATGAACTATTTTTATTAGATTAGTTATCTTGATATGTTTTATGACTTTATAAATTAACTCCTAACTGTCTTGTAGTTTGTAAAAAACCTTATGTATGAACTTTTGGTACTGCTATTGAGATTGCTTTTGAGTGGACTTAAAAATCCAGAAGTTGTAGTAAAATTTTAATGTGAATATAGAAGTACGTTTAAAATTGTTTGTAGGTGTTTGATTGAGTTTTAGGATTTTTAAAATACAACTATTATGTTGCCCAAATTTTTTTAAAAAAAGCAGAGATATTCAGTTAACCTTGCATAGTCGGGTTAAGGATACCGTGAGTGTCCTTAGCTCGGGTATGTGGCAGTTTTCATGTGCCCTATGTGATACCGAGTTGTGACACAAGGACCTAATAGAGAGGTTGTTTTTTATAGACCACTAATATCTCATTATTATTGACGTATATTTCTATTTTACAATAATACATTTGTAAATAACCTATATTAGTCCATGATACCATTTAAATTCTCAAATTCACACATTCTAAAGCAATGTAGGATATAGACTTTGGCCACTAGGAAAATGTCTTTAAGTGCTTTTACTTTTGATACCAATAAAGTGCTCATAATTCACCATATTCTCCATCTTTCTCTGTGGTTTCCAGAGTTCCTTTTAGCACAACCATTTATCTTTCTCCTTCTTGTTCCTAGGAGCTAAGATTAGTGTTGTATCCATAAAAAATGGCTCTATTACAAATGTTATCTCCGGATTAGAATATATAGGACAAGGTATTCATATTCCTAGTATTAATAGTTCTACAATTGCTTGTTTTAGAATAGGATACATAGAGAATGACATGCTTGTTCTTGACACTGATGGTACCAGGGCATAGATGTTGATTTTGATGTAGAATACATAGGGAAAAGCATCTTTTTGCCTAATATTGGTGGAGTTGGTAAGATAATGGGTGCATATATAAGTGAAAAATTAAACCCTTGGTATGGATTAAAAGGGTATGAATGTGATAGTAGAAATCAATGCTTGGGAAGATGGTAATGATACTTCCTCTTTTATGATTGCCTTTCTCTTAGTTCAAGTTACTCTCTTAACTTGGCCATAATTTCTCTTAATTCTTCAACTTCTACTCTTTTATAACACTTCCAACATCTTTACTTTAGATCTTGTTAAATACTAATTTTGCTTAATTATTTTTCTTAATCCTTTTTTATGAGTTATGGAAACTATATATACAATCATCTAAAAGAGACAAAGAGATTATAATGAGTTATAATCATTTTTTCATATGAATATAAACATTCAATGCAAAATAACAAGGATTAGAACAATAAAGAGCTAAGGCAATTAAATTTGCTCAAATTATCATTATTATTATATAAAAATGTTGATTATGATATTCTAATATTAGTAAACATTTAATGTCCTAGAAAACAAAAGACATTTCATTGATTGATCACTAATTTGTGATATGAAATGATCTTTAATTAAAGCTTCATATGATATGATATATTTAACTGTGTCGAAAAAGTAAGTTAGGAACCTTTGTATTCTTGTTCAATATCTCTTTGCAATTGTAATGATGTCTCCATACTTCTCATAAGTCTATAAATACAACTTCCACATTTGACATTTCCATTCTCTAAAATTTATATTTCAAATAATTAGTTATCTTTTCATGTAATATCACTTCTTTAATTTTCTCCATTTCTTTTAATTCCACTAAAGTTTTATGATACATTTCATTCATTTCTATTAGCTCTTAAATTTTTAGACTATTCGCCCTAATCCATTCTAGCAACTCAAAGATCCCTTTAAGTTCTTGAATAATTTGATTTCTTATATTTTGAATCAATATTATATATTGATTTTTTTTGTTTATATTCTCACTAACTACTTCTAACTCTTGAATCTTTCTATAATTTTTTAATCACTTATCCTCAACTCTATATTGTCTCTTTACAACTGTTAATTATCACTTTTTGAATTTCTAATTCTCTTATTAAATCTGTTTTATCTCTTTAATTATGTCTTTGCACTTTTTTTTGGTCTAAACTCTTTGCTTTATCATTACTTTACATTTTATGTTTGGTCATCTTTCATTTGTCTTTCTTTTGAGAGTTATTTTTGAAAAATCTTTCTTATCTTTAATTAGATTATAGTGTTCTTATTTTTTATGCTCTTAATATAAATGAGACCAAATTTAATAGATTTAGCACTTCACCTTATTAAGGAAAATAGAGAAAAATAAAAAAGAAAAGATCTAAGAGTCGTAATTAGAATTTGAATTTGTGGGTCAATTTCTAAAATAAGGGTGTTAAGCACCCTATTTTATCCACATAAACAATTACCTAAGTCTGAAAAAAGTTTTAAAAATTTAGAGATTTTGTAAAGAAATTTGGGTGTGAATTTAAATGTATTTTAAAGCAATGGAAATAAGAAAATGTTTAAAATACTAGGAGTTTCTGATTTTACTTGGAACTTAAAATAAGACACTTGTATCAATATGCAAATTTGAAATTAATTTTAAAGTATATGACTGAAAACCTATGTGTTTTTAGTTTTACCTATACTTAAAATGAAGTACATAAAGATGTTTTAAACTATGTCATAAGACTTTAAATGAAAACAATCTTAAATTTTGATTTTAAAAGGATAAATTAAGTTTTTACAAAAACATAATTTGAATAAAATTAAGATAAAAGGATGAGACAAATGTTTTAAAAGAAAAGAATGAATTCATTAACGAGCCCACAAGTGTAGCAAGTAAGTTAATTGCAAGGTAGTGCTGTCAAAATATACAAAAGATACAAAAACGAGGATTTTTACATACAATAAGCCTTGGGACTACTACAGGACATCATCTTGATTATACTAAGTTCCATCTTCTTGAGGCAAATTTCTAATAAAATAAAGGAGAAATAAAAAGTTATTTTATTTTGGAATGGGAAAAGAGCATGATCCTTGATTTAATTTTAAAAGGATTGAATTTCTTCTAAATTGACACTCCGGGTGGATCTGCAAAGTTGCGATCGTGCAGAAGCATGATCATGACTTGCTAAGTCCATCAGCCTACACCATCGCGACCTCCTTCTTCTTCACCACACCTTTTTTCCTCTTCTTCTTTGATTCATTTTCCAGATTTTCTTACTTTTACACATCATAAACAATACATTCAATGCATTAATCTACTATTCTACTTCCATTTCAGCTCCACAACTTTAAATAAATCAAAAATTCGAGATTCAATACCAACATCAAAAATTCGATTCTCATTCACACCATTTCCAACTTTTTTGCACTTTCCTTCTTCCATCTTCATCAATCCTAACTCTTCATTTAAATCATTTCTAACTTATTTTCACTATATATCACTCCATTCTATCTCACCTTACTCCAGAATTGTTGGCCCCTAAATTTTTTTTATTTATATGATAAAGCATGATTATATTAATTTTGGGGTCTTGCTAGATTAATGTATGTTGGAGTTAATTAGCATGTTAATGTTAATGAGATTATGTTACATAGGTGAATTGAATTAAAGTTAAAGTGATAGGTTGCATAAGGGGTATTTTGGGGAGATCACTTAAGTGGGAAGGCTTTAAGGCTTTGAAGGAGGGCCAAAATAGGAAGAGGAATTTATTGACTTGCATTTTAGAAGCCAAAAATGTTAGTGAGGAAGGAATGAAGAGAGAAAGCACAAAAATAAGAGAGAAAGGAGAGAGTTTGGTGGAGAAGAAAGGGGAGAAAGAAGAAAAGCTAGGTTTCAACTTTTCTTGGCTTTCAAGAAGGAATTTGTGATCTTCATGAAAGTTGTAGATCTAGAAGTTTTCTTTCAAATGGTCTAAGAATGACCTCAACCCAAGCTTTATAGAAAAAGTTATGCCAATTCTCCCAAGATAGGTACAATATGATTGAGGATATAAACATGCTTGAATCTTTTGGCAATAACTTCTTCGTCCAACCTCCAAATGTAGTGATTCTTAAAGCAATAGCTTCCTAACACATTTATCTATCTCTCCATAAAAATTAGGATCTTTTAGAGTTGATTTGAGAAAGTTTTATTGAGAGAAAGTGAGGGGTCAGTTAGGGGACCATAATTGAGATATGAACATACTTTGGTTTTTTAAGCATAACTTCTTCTATAGAGTTCCAATTGAGATAGTTCTACCTTCAAATTAAACTAGAGACTTAGAGCTACCATTATTGTGAAGAAGTCAAATTGTGATTTTGGTAATTGTTTGGTGTGGGCACACCAGCCTTGTGAGATGATGGCTAATATGGGTTTATGGAAATAACCCTTTAAGGTAACGCGCACGCTCACATCTTATGATGACTCCAAACGTTAGGCTCTGGAAACGAGGTCTAACATATTATGGTATCAGAGCGACTAGGTTTAGGTCCTGGTTTGGGACTAGGTTTAGGAATATCCTAGGCATGGATTGGGTAGTCTAAGACATGAAATGAGCATGCATTTTTTTTAATGAACAACTTGCATTGTTTTGAATTGTTTTACATGATTTGAAACTGTTTTGCATGAACTAAAGATTTTCAATGGT
>JANVCQ010000230.1:15253161-15264372 GCA_025531925.1 Erythroxylum plowmanianum
AGAAACTTATTTCTAATTTAACTTATAATTGAACTAATCAATTATCTTGGTTTAATTAGAAACTAATTTCTAAAAAATCCTATTTCATGTTAACTAAACAAATTAGTATTTATTCAATTAGAAAATAAACCAACAGAAAATAGTTTATTTCTAAGGTTATTTTAACTAAACAAATTAGTTAGTAGTGTTTTTATATTAAAACAATTTCTAATTAATTAGAAATTTATTTCTAATATTCAAAGTACCAATATATATATATATATATATATAATATGGCACAACTTTCTAAAATATATATTATGTATAAATCAATTATGAATTAAAAAAACTATTATAATTAGGCCATAAATGTTTTATTAACTCCATATTATCTTTAATGGCCAAAAAAGTAAAAAAAATAGCCCAGAAACGACATATGGGCTTAAAAGCCCATCTGGCCCATGCGGAGCATGCGCCAGCACCTAGAATAGAGGGCTGGGTTTGGCGCGTGCACTGCACGCACCAGATGCTGCGTCATTTCCAAATGGGTGGGTGCGTCTTCTTCCTCAGACGCACCCTGGTTTCTAGTTCATTTTTTATTCTCTTCTCTATACGGAAACCAATTCAAGCACGATCAAGGGCATAAATACAACACAACAAGCACTCATAACTTCAGAGACACCGCAAACTCATCAAGACAATGATTTGTTCTTTGATTAACATCGAAAACAACACAATTAACAGTGAGTTGTTCTCTGTTAACAACACAAAGGAAAGACACGAAAATGATAAAACCATTTATCACTGAAAAGAATTCGTGTTTTGGTCTCTGTTAACACCGTTAACAACATTGCAGATATACGAGAGGATAAAAAAAATTTTATGTGTTGCTTTCAACCAAATGCAAACAAACCTACAATCAGAAACGCAATTGTTTTCGGTGCTTTCTCATAAACATGAAGCATCCATACTGCACTGTTTATATTCCTTTCTATATTACTGTTGGAGCAGTGAAATGAAGAGAAGAAAAAAAAACAACTCATGCCATTACAAAGACAGAAAACACAACAGAGATATACGGTAGAATATATATAACAAATCATGCAAAACCAATGCTCTGATACCAATGTTAGACTAAATTAATAGATAAAAAAAACATAACCACAAAAATTACGTGCCATCCAGGATCGATTGTATATGCATAGAAAAACAAAGAATCACATACTTGGATTCCTGTTATAATTCCACCGGTTAACGAACTGCTATTGCCTTCTCTTTTGTTTTTGAAGTTTCTCTACTTCTTTGACAAGTTTTCGTTTCACCGATCATCATTCAATCTGTTGTGTCTCTTGTGTTTTAAATGATACAACTTTAACTACCTTTCGTAGTTATATAAGGGAAAATGACTTTAATACCTCTCATGGGTGTATCTAATTCATTAATAACAAAGTCTTCAAACATATGCTCATGCCCGTGCTAGCTTCGTCAGTATCCCAAAACAATAAGCTTATGTTGAATCCAAAAGATTTATGCAATCCTATACTGCTTCAACAAAATTAATGAATTTTGTTAAGGAAATCATGTTTAATTTAAAAGTTTATAGGATCATAAATCGACCTAAATATCACCTATGGGTTGAAGTTTGGCTTAAAGTATAAGGACCTAATTGCATTATAATATAATTTGCAAGCACTAGAGAAAACTAAGCACAAGTCTCTCAGCATCGGGAAAACTTATAAAACTGAAATGCGAAATCTTTTTTTTTTTTTTTTTGAAACTGAAATGCGAAATCTTGATTGCCTTCTGCATGAAATAAAATGGAGTCAAAGCAAGTAATTATACGAATAATGGGAAAGGACAAGAAGGCCTAAAGCTCTTGAAATACTGTCACTTTTAAAAACATTTTCTTCTTGTTAAAAAATTATATTCACAAGCATCTCTTAATACATGTGGGGAAATACGAGGAGGACGTGCACCCCACAAACTCATGAGCACGAGGCCCCAGGCCTAAAAGCCCTAATTTTCGAGGAAACCTCAAGCTTCTCATGTCTCGCACTCACCAACACTCGCATATATATAGAGTTTACTTAATAAACTGATTTTAGATTACACAACAACTATCTTCTAGGTATACCTTAATCTTATTTCATTTCAAGTGAAAATTCAGTTCCATGACCTCCCTTTATGGGGAGGGAGTGTCAAAGACAATTTATGTACGAAGGATCAAACGGGGAAATATAGAAACTGAACGTATAGATATGTTAATTCTGAAGCTGATTAAAATATTATGAGAAACATACAATAAAATGTCAATGAACATGTATATATGAATTATTTTTAAATCTAATTAATGAATAATTTCAAATTTAATGAGTTTGAAAGTAACATATAATTTTAATAATTGAAGATAAGTATAATAATAAGAACGTGAGAGATGAAAATTAGAAAAATACATAAATAAATAAATTCAAACACAAATATGTATGTACTTAAAGTATATATGTCATAAAATAAGGAAAGTTACTTTTTAAAACATTGTATAACCACAACAACGAATACACTTCAAAGTTTTCATGCATCATATTATGAAGTTAATGAAATAATTACCTAGAGTTTGAGTAAAATAAAAAGCTCAACTTAGCTTTTGTTGGCAAAACGCGACATAAAACAACATTTAAATGCGAGTACTGGGAAGTTTGTATTGGTTTATATTGAAACTATAAACCAAATCATGGATTGAATTTTTTAAATAAATCTAAATCATTGGGTTTAATGGTTTGGATGATTTGGGTTGGTTTAGATATTCTTTATAGATAAATAAAAAGTTGATGGATATTTAAATAATATCCATACTTTTCAAAAACTATTTACAACATTTAAAGAATTTTATAACCAAAGTTCTTATGATATAACTTCATATATTTGTAATGTCTTTAAAACTCAATCTGCAAGCAGATTTTAATGTTAATGATATGAAACTCATGTCATTGACATTATGAAAAGAAGCAGATTTTAATGTTAATGATATGAAACTCATGTCATTGACATTATGAAAAGGCTATAGCGTAACTGTAGATTGATCATATATTCTAAATTGTTTTTAAAAGAAACATCATTTGGATGTTAGCAAGAAATTTTAGAACATTTCTAGCATGATTTTTCTATGTTTATTCTAATCTTTTATATACAAAGTAATATTATAATGAGTAGCCAAAAATAAAATAAGAGAAACGAAAATATTCGTATAAAAATAGACTATTGTGGATAGTTTTGGAACCAAAAAAAAAGATTTGTAACATGGTAATACATTCTACAAAATAATTTATAAAAATTTAACCACATTTTTTAAAATATTAATTATATATATATATATATATATATATATATATAAGTAAAAAGATGTCAATAAAAATGCTATTTAAGAGTTTATAATTTAGTTTTGTTTGGTATTCGGGTTAGTTTAAGCCACACCCAAGAATGAAACTATACTTATTATTAAATTCTCAAAATATTGTTTTGTACATGTCCTAAGAAACTATGAGATAAATAAATAACCTATGCACTTGAAAAAAGGAGGAAGTTGTTTATTAATTCAAGATGTTGACAAATATTTGGATATTTTACAATATAAACTCGCAATTTATTTCTTTATATATGCGTATGAATCTCATTATATATAATCCTGTATTCCATATTATAGACAAATGTGAAAAAGAGAGAAAGGACATGAAGAACAAGGGGGCTACGTGATCCGGTAAAATCACAAGAAGCACACACCCTAAATCAAAGCCAAACTCCATAAACATCCCTTCGTATATAATTATGCACAGATATAAACCTCAATAATACGCAGGACTTTGAAAAGTGATCATCTCTTCCAATTTTCTTTTCGATCTTGCTCCAATAACTCCAAGCTAGGTTTCAAAACTTTCAATCTCCTTTATACTTGAATAATAATATTACTCTCGCTGCTTTTCTTCGGCTCCTTTTCTTTTGTAACGGAAGTCCATTTACTTAGTCTGTTCTCTCTTTCTGTTTCCGCTATAGATCATATCCTTGCATACGTTCTTAGTTTCATCCAAAATCAGCCCCTTTGTCGGTTTGATGTGTGTAGTCTATGAAAAGAATCAGTTTATCTAAAATTTCCCATACTACTCAGGAGAGAAAGTTCTGATCTTACTGGCCGCCGTTGCTTATTAATCATCTACTTTCTGACTGTTGACAACCATGGCGAACCCATGGTGGACGGGACAAGTGGGTCTTCAGGGAATGGATACCTCGACAAGCTCATCATCTCCACTGAAGAAGCCAGATCTAGGTATATCCATCTCCAACAGTAATAGAGAAGCAACAGAGAGTGGTATTGGAAGAGAAGAAGCACAAGAAGAGGAGAGGGAACACAGCGATGAGCCTAAAGAAGGTGCTATAGAAATCCCAGCTCGCCGGCCAAGGGGCCGACCACCGGGTTCCAAGAATAAACCTAAACCTCCCATTTTTGTCACCAGAGATAGCCCTAATGCCCTCAAAAGTCATGTAATGGAAATAGCTAATGGGTCTGATATAGTTGAGAGCTTAGCTTGCTTTGCAAGGAAGAGGCAAAGAGGGGTATGCGTGATAAGTGGAAGTGGTATGGTTACCAATGTAACCCTTAAGCAACCTTCTGCTCCTGGAGCTGTCATGGCACTTCATGGTAGGTTTGAAATTTTGTCGCTGACCGGTGCTTTCTTGCCCGGACCTGCGCCTCCAGGGGCGACCGGTTTGACTATATATCTCTCGCGGGGTCAAGGGCAGGTGGTGGGTGGTAGTGTAGTCGGATCTCTTGTGGCCTCAGGATCAGTAATGCTGATTGCAGCAACATTTTCAAATGCCACTTATGAGAGATTGCCACTGGAGGAGGAAGAGGAAGGTGGTAGTGGAGCTGGGCAAGGTCAGCTTAGTGTTGGTGGTAATGGTGGTGCTGCGGGCATGGGAGATCCGGCAACATCCATGCCAATGTACAATTTGCCTCCAAATTTGGTGCCTAATGGGGGACAACTTAGCCATGAGGGATATGGAGGTTGGACTCATGGAAGACCACCTTATTAGGTAGCAATCGGAAACAAAAAAATGCGCTCATGAGAACATCAATATGGATTAGGACAACATTAAGAATGAAAAAGAGGCAGATTCGTGATACATCTAGCTAGCTAGTTTATAATGGTGATGGCTGGGACTTGAGAGAGAGAAAGAGAGAGATAGAGAGACAACCAAGTTAGGTTAGAAATAAATAAGACTTATCACCGTGTTTTTATGTTGTAAATTTCCTGTTATGCTATCACTGTGTTTCTTGTTAGTGTAAGTTTCTTTCCTTCTTCATCTTCTTCTTTAGAGAACTTTAATGAGGCTAATTGAGATTTGATGAAAACTATGACCACTTTCAGTAAATTGTCTTTCTTGAACTCGGATACTTCAATCTCATGTTGATTGTTTAAAATTCAGGGCACCGTATCTCGTAGGATCTCCATAGTGAATCTGGTTTCTTGATGTCTGAAGAAATTAGAGGAAAAGAGTTACATGTATACGAATACATATATATATATGCACACAAACACATATGCAGATATCGTTAGTAAACAATAAAGCAAGCTGGAATAGACTGGTAAGGCTCCATTCTTCTCAAAATCTTTACACAACTTCTCATCGTATCACCGGTATACTAAAGCATCATCATCCCGTTGATTTGAGTGGCTACACATTTTTCCTTGGAAGTTTCTTAATGTTCTTAAGTATCATTACTAGATATCCAATGTGTGAATACTTGTGTTGATATTTTTTCTAAATTTTTTATCTTAAACATCTTAAAGAGCAATAGTGTATAGTTATAAATCTCCAAATAATATGCTTTAATAGTCGTATTACAGAACATATATCTGCCTAACTGGAGATCATTTTCTTATAAAAGTTTGAGTTTATTAAAATTTTAAAACAACTTAAATTAGCATCTATATTTGAGCAATCTTTTTCCTATTATGAAATGTCTTTTTTATTTCTCTTCTTAAATTGATTGTTGAGAGTGTATTTCAAGAGAATCTAATATAATCAAATTAGTTAGGAAAAGACGAAAAGAAGGATAACCCAATAGCTTAGATCATCATATCATTTGCTTAACTGCTAGATGTTTCTGGTCTATATTGCCTGCATTATCCATGTTTGAAACCTTCAGGTCGCTTCAGAAAATTAAAGGAGACGATTTCAAGAATCACTTACATGTCTATTTTTTTTTTAAATTTAGGCATAACGTTTTTGTTATCAGGAACTCTATGTGTGCCGATGTGATCTGTATAATAATTGTTCTTATCCTTTACTAGATTTAGCTTGTACCGATGAAAGCATGTCTTTCTGTCCTTGGGAAAGGTAGGGAAGTGGAAAAGAAGTTTTCTTTTACTCTTTTGTATTCTCAGAATCTCGATTGAGAGTATTAGTAACTTGTGCACTACAAGGAATGATCCATGTTATTGAAATTCAATCATTGAAGACGGCACTACAGATGCTCCTAATGCCAGGAAATACATGTATGCACTGCCATTTTAAGTGAATGGATATCAATCCGATATCTGATTTTCAAGTGAAATTTTCCACGATTTTAAAGGTTTCCTCTGATCCCTCAGCCGAGCACATCGCCGCAAACACGCCATCACCTATAATTTTGCTAATCGTTTATGCATTAATTTTTTTTGGGAAAATGAAAAAGAGTTGTATTAGAACAAAAAAAGGAGTTCATAAACAACCTTGAACCAAACATTAATCTAGTAAACTTGGGGAAGATTCTATATTGTAGGCATGTCTTTACTTATGCTTGTATTGAAACCTTTTACTAGGATAATTTCTCCAGAAGAGTGTGCATTGACAGAATAATTGCATTTCCATTTGTTCATTTCTGAATATTTTCTGGTTTCTTTCTTTCCATAGTGAATATATAATGCACTAATGTATGCATAAAGATTAAAGAATATAATGAATCATTATCGTGAGCAAATAACTAAGAAAGAAAGTGAATTGCTCGAAGAGGAGTTCTGATGCTTTTCAATTTAATATAAGAGAAAGTAGAGGCACTGAGCACAAAGTTTCAGGTCAATATCTACTTAATGTTCAAAAAGGATGTTTTCTGGACACTCAAAAGGATCCAAGAGTTTTAGCAACAGAAAAGACAGTCTTCACATGGATTCACATGCCATTGTTAATGAACACTAATTAATATATCATTGTTGCCCACCCTACAGCCTAGTTACTTGGATACAACATTCTATGGTAAAAGAAGCAGTGCACATTGAATCCCACGTTGGCTATTAATATTCAAATGCTATTGAATAATATAATCCAAAATAGACTCCTCAGTTCTTTGAACTGCTATATTTTGAAGTGATGTTTTACCAACATTTATGTTGAAAGTTTAAGAAACAAATTAAGAAGGAATCTGCGGCAAAAGATGGAACAGTCTTTAATGAAATTTGGACCACTAGAAGAAGCCCTAATTATGTATATAATTAATAAAGCATTAGCAGCCACTTAATCCAATAACAAAGATAATGCGAAATCATGCATCGCCAATTGAAAATTTTTTCTATAAAACAAAGCTTTTGCAACTTGCGTTTGTTGTGGAGTACACGTCGTCTTAGGCCAGATTAGGTGCCTTTTGACCTAACATTTTGCGAAAGCTTGTGCTGCATCTTTGGCTAGGCACGCCCAGTTTTTAGTTGCTCCCAATTATGATCTAACACATTTGCCACATTGTATAACAGTTGTCTCACTAATTTGTCTTAAATATCATATGGGTTAATTTAGGATCCAGTTTGACTCAACTTAAATTTTTTATTATAGTTTTCAGTTTTTTTTTTATTTCTAGTTTTTGTTTTTCTTTCAAATAAAAAAATCTGTTTGATTATTATTGCCAATTTAGTTATATTTTTGTTACTAATGATAACTACATAATAGATAAAACTTAGAGATAATTTTTTAATTAATTAAATTTATTTCAATCTTTTTTTTTGGAGAAGCAGGATGAAATATATTAACTATCCAAACACAGTCGAGGCAGTACAAAAAGAGGAAAATTAGCACACCACTTGCCTACGTTTGCCATTGTTTGAGAAGCTTGGGCTAAGCCATGGGCAATCTTATTAGCAGAGTGCCTAACATATTTAAAGACAACTTCGCAATCAAGTTGAGAACTAAGTAAACGAGAACTAGAAATTAAATACCCAAAATCAGTCGTGTTGTCCCCTGATTTTTTTTATGAATAAGCATGATTTAAATAATTTTTGAGGTTTTGATAGATTAAATTTTTCGAGCTAATTATTATGTCAAAGTTAGTAGGATTTATTGAATGGGTAAGTGAAATTAAAGTGTTAAGGTTATAAGAATATTCATGGGTAATTTTGGCAAGACACTAAAAGTTAAAGGAACTTAAGCTTATAAGGAAGGGTAAAATGGACTTTTTGGACTCATTAAGGGTAGAAATGGAAGAAAAAACATTGTCTTGTTCTTTTAAGAAGAAGAAAGATGTGAATTGGGAGACAAGAAGAGAAAAGAAGAAAGAAAGAGAAGAGAATGTCGGTGGGTGAGAGAAAAGAAGAGAAAATAAGTTAAAGTTTCAATTTTCTTAGCCTTCAAGAGAGATTTTGAGGTTATTCAAGAAGGATAAAAGATAGAGGAAGAGAAGAGCTTTCATTTGAGTCAAAGATCTCTTTATGGGTGAAGCATAAAGGAAATCAAGAAAGACAAGAGAAGCAAGAGTAGAGACATTTTGAGCAAGTCCTTAAGCAAGAAAATTAAGGTAGATACATGTTTATAATAGAGTAAATAAGCCACTACATGTTTTCTTTGAATCAAGAAAGTTTAATGATTTCAATTGCACCATAAGTGTTGCATCTATCGCTTCTTGAATGAATTGAGAAAATGTTATATGTTTGCTACATGAATTGTGTTGATGATTTTTGAAAATATTTTGGAAATGATTCTTTTTGAAAAGATGCAAGTTTATGAAATTAGGTTTTTGGAAATGATTTTCGAAATATCTCATGTCTATGAAAAGTCAAGATTTAGAAAAGTGTCATTTTGGGCAATATGATTACAAGATGTGAAATACATGATTATGTGAGTTTGTGATGATCTCCTAAGTTAAGTCATGTGCACGTTGACCAAGTTAAAGACTTCTCCCACCTGCCCGCTAGTGGCGTGGAACTCCTCCATAGACTCCCATAAGTTCACGACTACGTAAAATCATTATGTGAGATTACGTTAGTACATTCTGTTTACGACTACACAGGACCCTTAGGAGAAATGTGTAGTACGTTCTACTTTGGATCCACCCAAACGATATGATGTGTTTATATGCTTATGATGTGTGAACAAGTTTGATGCGTTCATTTTTTGTAGTTTGAGGATTTTGACTATATGATAAGAATTTGAGAAACGTGTGTTTTATGAACTTAAAGAAAATTTTTCTACAACAAGTAAATGTTTTCAAGGTTTTGCTTATTTTTTTTTGTTATAAATTGTTACTCACGAGCTTTCATGCTCACTCCTTTCCATCCCATTTTTAGGTAATAGCTAAGGGATCAAGTGATCAAGAGCCTAAGGGAATTTCTCCAAATTTGCTTATTTTGTATTTTGAGTTGATTTTGGGAAAGCAATAAGTTTGTTTGTTCAAGGACCTTTTGTAATTTGAGATTTTGATATGATGATGTAATGTAGCTTGAAATGCCATTAAAGATTTGTAAAACTTTATTATTTTGATGTTAATGAAATGTGAATGGTGCATGGATGATGTGAGTTGAAACTAAATATATGTGAAGAAGTAATCAACTTTAGTTGATGATTTTGAAACATAAATTGTTGATATAAATATAAATATATAAATATATATATATATATATATATATATATATATATGTATGTATGTATGTATGTATGTATGTACGCATAAGTGAGATGATATATGTATGCATAAGTGACATGCTATGGAAAGGAAGATAGGAATTATGACTGAGCAGATGTAGTTGAAGGTGATGAGATAAATGAGTTGAGATTTGAGAGTTTAATGAAATCATTTTGGTAGCTGAATGGTTATGCTCAGGACATTCCAAGTTTGCACAGTGCAAAATTTCAAGTCTTTCGTAAGGGAAAAAATTCGTGTTATGACTTTAGGGAAAAATCTGAACTGATCTAGGATGAATTTGACAAGTTGTCTGCATGAAAGTTGTAGCTTGTCTTTCTAGCTTTCAAATGCTATAAAGTATGAACTTTTTGGATATCTGTTGGACCTCGAATTTGAAATCCAACTTTTGCTCTGATACCACAAATGTTAGATCCCGCTTCCGGAACCTAACCTCTTGAGAATATCATAATACTTGAGCGTATGATCCTATATGGTTATTTTCAAAAACCCTTATTAGGCATTATCCCACAAAGGTGGTGTGCCCAAGACAAACAAATAATCAAAACAACGTATTACATCAATGTCGGATCCTATTTCTGAATGCGAAGTCCAACTCTTACGAAAAAAATACTTCATCATACTCTTTGATACATTACAACAACTAATTTTTATCTTTCACATTTCAATATCCTCAAATCGAAGGGTTTTACAAAGCTATAATGGCCTTTCAAGCCACAATACAACAATATCCGAAATCTCAAACTACAAAAGTTACACGAACTACAATTTCTTATATTTGACTAGATATACAGAATTTGAAGTAACGTACTTATACTCTTGATCACTCGATCTTCTTAACTATCACCTAAAGAGGGGACAGAGAGGGGGGTGAGCTTGACAGCTAAAGATAAGCAAAAACTTTTGAAACCATTTTACTTGACATATAAAACTTTCCTTGAGTTTATAAAGTACATGCTTCTTAAGCTTTAGCCAAAAATTCACAAGTCATAAAACATGAATGCATCAAACTTGATCAAAAATCTCATGAGCACATAACACATTAGAATAATTTGAGTGGATCCAAAACATAATGCACTACACATTCCCATATAATGGTCCTGTGTAGTCGTAGATTCTTGAGGGAGTCCTTGAAGAAGCTCCGTGCCACTAAAGGGCAGACGATTCTTGAGGGATCACCACAAACCCACATAATACATATATCTCAAAACTTGTAAACTCGTGTTGTCCAAAATGGTACTTCTTGAAAACTTGAGTTTCATGAGCATACAATATTTCATATGCGCTTTCAAAACTTG
>JANVCQ010000230.1:15282901-15296025 GCA_025531925.1 Erythroxylum plowmanianum
TGATGACATAAGCCTAATACTATTCATGGAACGTAAATCACATTACATAAACAATATACATGCATATATAAAAGAATTCCTCATAATATATTATTAATAAGTCATAATGTTAGTACAAAAGTCACATATGGCCATTGACCTAGGGCACACTACTAACAATAATAACATTTATGATGATTGAGTAGGGATGAATTTGGTTGTGGTGGTTTATGAATATTTGAGTAGTAAATACATTGCATATTTTTAGGTATAAAGGCTCAAGAGTTATGAATCAAGGAGCTTGTACCAAGGATTGTTGAAGTCATGGGAGTGTACACCTTCTTTTTATGTGAGTTGGGAAAACCATATCTCTCAAATGGGATTAGAACATCCCAGGACATGCATGATGACTTGTATGTGAATTTTGAACCTAGGTAATGCATAGTAGAATTGAATCTCAAATATATGCTAGTATACTTGTGTATTAATAAGTCACATTATTTTAAATAAGTCTTTATACTTGAAGTGTAGCTGATGTTTTTATTATGAAATTCGAGAAATGATATTTTTTCAACAAACCAATTAAAGTGCAAAAGATAACATTTTATTTTCTCAAACAAAATTTTTTCAACAACTTTGCACGTGGAGTGCAAAAGATGACTTTTATTGCATGAAATAATGTTTTGGAACTTACATATGCATAACTGAGTCATGCATGCTGTGTCTATGTGTTCTTTTTTAGCTTAGAGCCAATAATAAGTTTCCATTCTATCAATTGGATTGATAAATAAAGGTATGGTGCCTTATTGGATTTTACTACTTAATATTTGTACAAGATTTTTAGGATTGGTGAGGTAACGATTGGCCATTCGTATGCTAGGCACAACAGATTAAGCGACCCCCATACCTTTGATGCTGGAACATAAAAGTTGAGTCTCTGTATTGACACCTTTCTATGGGACTTACGGTTGATTGCACACCTAGAGGTCTAGTCACTGATGAGGTCATTACTTAGGGTTATGACGCTCTTGTCGATTATAGTTTGGACTCACCATGGATGAAAACCGAGCTAACACTAGGAATTGGTGGGTGTGCGCACTAGTTTGACCGACTAGTGGTGACACATATAATTGTTTTGACTTATTCTAAGATTTGTTTTCTAACAAGATTTGATTTATACATGTGATGTTTTTCTGCCTTTATATACTGGAATTCGAAGCTATGTTCACCAGATGAGTGATTAATAGGCTAGGCCTATATGGTTCCTAACCAGTATATGTTGAGTCATAGGCTAGGCCTATGTGTTTCTATGTCATTTATGTTCACTTCATAGGTTGTTTACACCGTCTTGGTATGTATGGAGTTCTATTTGCGATATATGTTTTTCCTGCTCACTGAGTACATAGTGTACTCACCCCCTCTGCTTTCCAACCATGCAAGCTAATTTGGTGAGTTTGAGGCTTTGAGTGTATCGTATGGTCTTTTGATATTTTTGGGGCATTGCCAAACATGTGTAGTCTTTGTTTGTACTTTTGATGTAGAGTGGCTCATGAACTATTTTGTTTTTATTATGTTTGTTATGTTGATATGCTTTATTATTTTGTAAATTAACTCTTAACTGTTTTATGGTTTGTAAATAACCTTATGTACAAAGCTTTTGTACTGTTGTTGAGATTGCTCTTAAGTGGATTTAAAAGTCCAGAAGTTGCGGTAGAGTTTTAATCTGAATATAGAAGTGCATTTAAAACTAATTTACAGGTATTTTAATTTAGTTTTAGGATTTTCAAAATACAATCATTGTGTTGTCCAAATGTTTTCAAAGGATATTCAGTTAGCTTTGCATAGTCGGGTTAAGGGTATCATGAGTATTCTTAGCCTAGCTATATGGCAGTTGTCATTTTCTTGATGTGGTACTAGGTCATGACACGCATCGACCGATGTGCGTGCAATGCATGCCCACCCCGTGGATACTTGCAAGGTGACGTTAAAGCTACAGTGATACTGACGTCAACACCTTAAAAATATTTTAAAAAGAAAAATTTTGAATTCTCGTAAAGGTGCCTCAGGTCTTATTAGGTCAATTTTTAGGTTGGGAGAATTTTTAAAGTGTTTTGTCAAAATGTTTAGATTATTATATTGGTAATTAGATTTCAGAAAAGGTTTTAAAGCTTTTGTAAACTTATTTTGAGTATATTTTCATGCTTCGAACTACACATAAGAGAGACACTAAAGGTTTCGTGTCTCGTGTGGTAGGTTTGGTATTCAATAAAGCATAATGGTCACTCTCATTGAGAATTTTTAAATAAAAGTCTCAAATAAAGTTTAGAGACAACGTTTTCGATATTAGTATGTGATTATTTGATTATGAATCTAGTTTTTTCAGTTTTGAACGATTTTCACATACATTATGCCTATATAGAATGTGAGGATGAAATAAAGATGTATTCCTTGTGTTTGTAGTCTTTTTGAGTATTGGTAAGATCGTAATCACCACAGTGACCTTTCAAGTTAGTATTTAGATTATACTGCGTACATGTTAGGGGATGTCTCTAGTCTCATGTTTGGTTATTTAGCCCACAAGTGTTGACCTTCTATGAGATTTTGAGATGTACATAAATACAATAGATGGAGGAAAGTCATTTCTTAAATGATCTATTCACCCACAGGTGGAAGTGTCATGAGAGTTTATGGTTTGTATTCTGATCGCTTTTATGTGAAGGTCTAATTGCATATATTATGTATTCAACCTGCAGGTGTTTCATAATATGTGCGATCGGATTCTCTTTATAGATACTGTTATCGTTGTTGTCCTACATTTAAATTGATGTTTACATTGTCTTGTCTATCATGTAGTCACCTTTTCTGTAAACAACAATGCTATCACATTGAGACCTTAAATGGTTTCAATTTCAAGAAGCAGAAGAAGGATGTGGAGTTTGCACTGGAGATGACTAACGTTAGTATTATGATACACATTGAGAGACCTTTTTCAGTTACAGATATCAGCTCAAAACTAAAAAAACAGCTATGGTGATCTAGGAGCGGTCAAATAGGATGTGTTATTTGACCATCAAGAGGTCAATCCCAGATCATCTCCTGAGTGGATTACCGGATACGATCATAGTGAAGGAGTTTATGGATGACATTTCCTAGAGATACAAGGTGTATTATCATACAAAGCATAGCACTTTGATTAAAAAGCTATTATCTATGAAGTATCCAAGAGAAGGAGGCGTTTGAGAGTACATTATCAGGATGATTCACCTTCAAACTAGGTTGAAGGCACTTAATGTACTCATTCTTGATAATCTCAGCGTTAGGAACTAAATACTGTCCCTCGAGAGTTTGAGATGTTGGTTACCTCCTACATCTCTCAGGATGAGGCGAGATGCCTGCGATATCAATGTCTTAGTTTCCCAGTGTGCTGCAACAGAGGAGAAGATTAAGAGTTCTCCTCATACAGTTATGTTTGTAGCTGCCAAAGGTAAGGGGAAGGCTAAGCCCTAACAGCCCATGGGCAAAGGTAAGAAACTCAAACCCTCTCCAAAGATTCAGACTAGATAGTCTAGCATTGCAAAGGGACCACATGATCTAAAGGATCTGAGGTGCTTCTTCTGTAAGAAGAAGGAGCAGAGGAAGGTTGATTGTGAGAAGTACAAGTTATGGAAGGTTAAGCAGGAACTGTTAGGTAACTCCTTGGGCTATATGATTCATGAATTCAATGTAGCTATAACCACATCAAGTTCCTTGTGGTTAGATAGTGAAGCATGAAGTAAATCACACTTTAATATAGAATTCTTGTATAATATACGTAATACACAAGAAGGGGGGTTGAATTGTGTATTCTTTTTGTGAATACAAAAACTTTGATATTTCTTGAAAAAGAAACTTTTTCAACTATTAAAGAATACCAAAAATGTTATATAGAAATAGTTACGTAGATAAATCGCAAATAGCTTCTATAAACTTTTATAAGAATATGAGAAGTTAAAAGTGAAGAGTTAGAGGATAGATGCTGCGATTTTTATACTGGTTCACCCCAAACCTTGTGCTACGTCCAATCCTCATAATTCTTCTGAGATTTCACTATACTTCGTCAAATTTACAAGTATTCTTTCTTCCCTTCTAGAGCCTCTTCAGGCGTCTTACACAAAGTATTTTTCAGCTATCTTAGCCTCTCCAGGCTCTTAACCTTTTCTTTCTCTCACTAGAAAGATATTGTGAGCGTTTGTTACAGTAGAGTTTGCTCTCTTGTATCACACTTTGAATACAAAATTTCTTGTAAGTAATAACTTGAAAGCTAAAAGATTGTTCAATCTTCGACTACGACTAGTATTTATAGCCTAAGTCTCCAATTGCTTCTTGAATCTTGCTTCTTGCTTCTTGTTTCTTGCTTCTTGCTTCTTGTAGAAACCGTTATTCAGTTGAGTTCTGTAACTAACTCCAACTGACTAACTATCCGACGTACTAGAGTGTCTTCATTTTTGTATCATCTGTGTTTTCAATTTCTTCTGCGATTTTCACTTCTTCTGTGTTTTGCGTTTCTTCTGTGTTTTACACTTCTTTTGTGTTTTCCACTTCTTCTGTGTTTTGTGCTTCTTCTATGTTTTTCACTTCCTTTGTGTTTTGCGCTTCTTTTGTGTTTTCCACTTCTTCTGTGTTTTGCGCTTCTTCTGTGTTTTCACTTCTTCTGTGTTTTGCGCTTCTTTTGTGTTTTCACTTTTTCTGTATTTTGCGCTTCTTCTGTGTTTTCACTTCTTCTGTGTTTTGCGCTTCTTCTATGTTTTCACTTCTTCTGTGTTTTGTGCTTCTTCTGTGTTTTCCGGCACACTTAACACACACATCAAAACAGTTCATTTATTTCTAACATTATTATTATTTGATTATCACCAAAATTAATAAATGTGAAGTCTTTTTGACTTAACAAAGCATCTAACCATGTTGCTTCCATAATGCAGGGTTCAGATCTTGGAGAAGTCTGACTAAAAGAGAAGAGAAACTGATGGTCAACAACAATGAGGAGGTAGATGTTTTGTATGTAGGAGATGTAGGTTTGAACCTCGATACGAGGTTTGTACTGGTTTTATGAGAAACATTTTATATACCTTATTTTAGATGGAACTTGATCTCTATATTAGTTTTGGATAAAGAAGGTTATCATTTTGTATTTAATACTTCAGTTGTAAATATTTTTGTCAATACAAGATATATCGGAACTGCCTTTTTATTATATTGACTGTATAGAATGTTTCTTACTCCTAATGAATGTATGCCTCTTCTTATATTGGTGAACCTGTTACTCGAAAGAGAGTCTTCATAAAAGAAACATTGTACGTGTTGTGGCATGAACATCATGGCCACATTTTTAGGGAGAGGGTTGAGAGATTAATAAAGGATAACATTCTCCCAACTTTGGACTTTAGTGATTTGGAAACATGTATCAATTTTTATAGGGATAAGTTGACCAAGATAAAGAAAAAAGGGTTAACTCATGCTTCTGGTTTATTGAACCTTATACATACAAACGTTAGTGGTCCCTATTCAGTCACATTATGCCATGCTAGATATTTTCTGACATTTATAGATGATTATTCCTACTGTGGTTACGTGTTCTTGCTTAATGAAAAATATGAAGTCCTTGATAAGTTTAAGATCTTTAAGACTAAGGTTTAAAACCAAATGGAAAAATTAATAAAGATTGTCAGATCTGATATGGGAGGGGAATACTATGGCAGACATGCATTTGCAAGACAAGAAAAGGGTCCGTTTGCTAGGCATTTAGAATTAGTTGGAATAATGACACAGTTCACTATGCCAGGTAGTCTTGAGCAAAATGGAGTGGCCGAAAGATGCAATCGTACCCCTAAAGACATGATGAGATCAATGCAGAGAACTAACCTACCTGAATATCTTTAGGGCGAAGCCATCAAGATGACATTGTATATCTTAAATAGAGTCCCAAGTAAGACAGTATCCAAGACGCCTTTTGAACTCTTGAAAGGATGGAAGTCAAGCCTTGAGCACATTTGTGTATGGGGCTGCCCTGCTGAGGTAAGGTTATATAATCCTTATGAGAACAAATTGCAACCTCATTTCACTTGTTGCTATTTGGTAAGTTATCCTGACAACTCTAAAGGCTACAGTTTTTACTGTAGGGAAGAAGGCGCCAGAATAGTAAAATCACAGATGGCTAAGTTTCTGGAATACGATGTCCATGATGAGGGAGAATCTTCATATCCTCCAAGAGATAGAAGGATGGATACTATTACAAAGGTCACCTTTGGGACTCGAACTTTCACCCAAAGTTGATCTCTAACACCCTTTGCACGGCAATCTCACTTAGATCCGTTAAAGTAAGACTCAGCCTTTCCCAAACCTCGAAGTGCTTACCTTTTACACACTCGAAGAAACAATGCTATAAAGCAATAAGAACATAAGCAATAAGGAAAACATAGAGATATGGTAAAAACTAGCTTTATATACTTTCCCTCAAAAGAATACAAAGAATGTTATGTCTGATTTCAAAGAAGAGCAAAGCTCGAATAAGCTATATATAGGCATCCTACTTTGGAGTCACAGATTTTCACTAAATCTGAACTACCTAAGATTGTGCTAAGATCACGTCTATCCCTATCAGATAATATCACATGAACCAATTGAATGACACCCCCATCCAAATAGGACTTTAACTGATAAGATAGAATCTAACAAGAAAATATAAGATAGAGTTTACATTTATCTAGAACACTATCTAGAACACTAACATCCTTATCTGCGAAGATCTCCACTATCTTAAGATGTTAAGTTTCACTGCAACTCTAACTCCTAGTCAGCGCCATATCACCCAAGATCTCCTCGTGATCTCTATCCGCTGATGAAGCAGTATGATCTCACCAATGCCTACTAGCGTACTGGCCTAATCTAATACTGCTCACAACAAGTCTGTTAGTCGTGGTCCATCCATCTGAGCATAGCCAAGTCCTTAGTCCATCAAGTTCTTAGCTTGTGTCAGCTAATCTCCATAAGGTCCGAGGCTCTACCAAAATTTGCTCCAAGTCTAATCCTACTCGCCTACGTTTGCCTTAGTGTTTTCACCACGACCTATCTGCACATAAGTCCATCAATGCATGTTCATGGATAAATCCGTCTTTTATGATCAAGCTCACTCATGGTGTAGTCTTGTCGCTCTATGACTAAGTCACAAATCAAAATCAGAGTTAGTATAAAACCTCACACATTATGCATACCTCCGATCTGCATCGTCGAATTAAGTGATTATGTGCCTCGTCATGCTCGCATGCATTCATAAATTCTTGTAGGTCTCATACACCTTTACACCTTCTCGCACACCCTCGAGTCTCGCATGACTTAGTTTTCCAACTCCGTGCGCCTCTCATCTGAATCTCACATCTCGTCGAAGATTTTTGCCAATGTATGCCTATGCATGCCCATACGTATCGAATCTCACTTACTCTCGAGATCTTCACTGATACCTCCCACATCCCTCGCCTACATCGCAAGTTCCTAGGGTTTTATTCACCAACTCACAAGACTTCGCCTTGTTCCCTCGTCAACACGCATTCCTTATGCCAACTTGCATGCCAAGTATTGGCCAAGGCTTGTCTACACTTGCACAATCCCATAGTTTGGACTTAAGGGTCTAACAAACCAGCCCCATTAGAAAAATTCGATGCCCTAGTCGAAATAATCTGTGGGCACTCCTCTATAAGCGGTTTCCTTGAAGACTCCTTAGTCAGCTTTTAAAGACGGTAGCAAGTCTTCATATCGATTGGTATTTCACCCACATACCTTTTTCCCAATCCATCGGGGTTGTTTTTTCTTCCACTTGGACTCGCCTTCTCAAGACTCATTGCGCCCGTCAAAGAAATGTTGAGAAGAGCTCAATATGTTGAGCTTTCCCTATCACCTTGATCCTTCGCGATCTTGGTGATGATATGCTCCTTACCGGCTTCTGTTTTGAGTTTTCTTGAGTATACTTTGGCTCGTTTCTAATGATCATAGCCGACATGTGTGCTACCGAAACTGTAGTCTCTTTCGTCCCACCAACGAATCTACAACAATTAAAAAAGAAGGATTTTTCATCATGCATAACCATCATACCTCCCAAACTTGGGTACAACACCGTCTTTGCTGCCTTAAGGAAGTCAATCCCCATTATCATCTCAAAATCCTCAA
This sequence comes from Erythroxylum plowmanianum, assembly GCA_025531925.1. NCBI lineage: Eukaryota > Viridiplantae > Streptophyta > Magnoliopsida > Malpighiales > Erythroxylaceae > Erythroxylum > Erythroxylum plowmanianum. The sequence goes on from JANVCQ010000230.1 coordinate 15,291,077, forward strand.
GTGGTATGACCATGCAATTCATCTTGGCACACCAACTCCCTATGCTTACTAAGATGTTGTAAGCAACCCCCATCACTGCTTGTGCCTTACCCATAAGGGTCTTTGCCTTTGTCGAGGTCTTGGACATTTTAAGCCCCAACTTACTCACCATCCTTTCTGCAACTAAGGAATGTGTCATACTCGTATCTACCATCGTGATCACCTTTATCCCATTAACCTGTATTCTCATATAAATTAGATCATCATAAGGATTATGTTCTTTAGTAACTGCATTCAACAACACAATTCGATTTAGCGCCGCCTCATCTGAACATTCCAAAGATTCTCCCTCTTCTTCGGCTATCAGGGAGTTTAGCTTCTCTTTCCTTGGACATTCTCTTACATAATGTGATCCACCACACAAATAACAAGAAATCTTTCCCTTTTTGGAGGACGCTTCCCACCCTCGAAGCCACCATTTTGCTTGCTTTTTTCTTTGAAGTTTCCCTTCTTGGAATCCTTCTTTTTTTCCCCTTGGTATTCTCCTGTTGAGCATGGCCTTTGCCCTTCGTAGAATTAGAGGAGTTTACTTGAGTTTCCTTCATCTCTCGAAAGTCCACCAAGGCATTAGTAGTCGCAATTGCCTTAACCACATCCTTCACATTTTGTCTACACAACTCCATTTGTGCCCACGGTTGTAACCAGAACAAAAAGTTGAAGAGCTTGTCCTTGTCTGACATGTTTTTAATATCAAGTAGTAGATAACTAAAAGATTTCATATAATCTCTTACCGATTCATCCTACTTTAACTTCTTCAAGGCATCCCTCATGAGGCAAGAAGTATTTATAGGAAGAAATTGGTCCGTCAACTCCTTATTCATGAGCTCCCATGTATTTACGGGAGTACTACCCGTGTTGAACTCTGCAGAGGTTCTCGTCCTCTATCATAGCTTGGCATCCCTGTCCAAGTACATGCTCGTCACATTGACCTTATCAGTGTCAGATACTCTAACAACCACAAAGTACTACTCCATATCCTACAAGAAGTTCTCCAACACCTTGGCATTTCGCACGCCTTTGAACACCCTTGGTTCATGCACCTTCACCGATGATGAAAGTTGTGGGGTTGAGTTTTCACATCACTTGATAGCTATCATTGTAACGGCATGCCTCAGTACAGTAATCTCAAACTGGGACTCCTCTTGTGCCTTCAACAAATCCACTATCTGTTATTGCAACTATTGGATCCTCACCTCCAATATCTCAAAAGGAGTACTATAAGAAGTGGCTTCTTCCTCCCCTTGAGGAATAGGTCCAATGAGTGTCTCCAACCTAGACACCCATTTTGTCAAGTTGCCTATAGCCATTTCAAACTTTGGCTCTGATACCAGTTATTATAAAGGTCACCTTTGGGACTCGAACTTTCACCCAAAGCTAATCACCAATACCCTTTGCACGGCAATCTCACTTAGATTAGTGAAAGTAAGACTCAGCCTTTCCCAACCCTCAAAGTATTTACCTCGCACACACTAAGAAATAATGCTATAAAAGCAATAAGAACATAGTCAATAAGGAAAACATAGAGATATAATAAAAACCAACTTTATATACTTTCCCTTAAAAGAATACAAAGAATGCTCTCTCTGATTTTATGAGAAGAGCAAAGCTCGAATGAGCTATATATAGACATCCTAACTTGAAGTCATAGATTCTCACTAAATTTGAACTACTTAAGATCGTGCTAAGATCACGTCTATCCCTATCAAATAATATCATATGAACTAATTAGATGACACTCCCATCTAAATAGGACTTTAACTAATAAGATAGAATCTAACAAGATAACATAAGATAGAGTTTACATTTATCTAGAACACTAACATCCTTATTCGTGAAGATCTCCACTATCTTTAGATGTTGAGTTTCACTATAACTCTAACTTCCAGTCATCGTCATATCATCCAAGATCTCCTCGTGATCTCTATCCACTGATGATGCAGTATGATCTCGTCAAAGCCTACTAGCACACTGGCTTAATCCAATACTTGCCAGAACAAGTCCGTTAGTCATGATCCATTTATCTGAGCATAACTAAGTCCTTAGTTCGTCAAGTCCTTAGCCTGCGTTGAGTTCGATCCCACTCGCTCGCTTTTGCCTTAGTGTTTTCACCACGATCTATCTATATATAAGTCCATCAATACACATTCATAGATAAATCCATCTTCCATGATCAAGCTCCCTCATGGTGCAGCCTCGTCGATCCATGACTAAGTCACAAATCACAATTCGAGTTAGTATAAAACCTCACGCATTATACATACCTCTGACCTGCCTCGCCGAAGTTAAATGTTTATGCACCTTGTCACACTCGTATGCCTTCGTGCATCCTTGCAGGTCTCAAACACCTTTGCCCCTTCTTGTGCACCCTCGAGTCTCGCATGACTTAGTTTTCCAACTGCGCACGACCTCGCATCTGAACCTCACATCTCATCGAAGATTTTTGCCAATGCACACCTATGCGTGCCCACACATATCAAATCTCGCCTACTCTCGAGATCTTCACCGATACTTTCCGCATCTCTCGCCTATATTGCGAGTTTCTCAGGTTTTGCTCACCAACTCGCAAGACTTTGCCTTGTTCTCTCGTCAACACGCCTTTTTTGTGCCAACTTACTTGTGAAGCATTGGCCAAAGCTAGCTAACACTTTCACAATCCCGCAGTCTAGACCTAACAGATACTATGATTATTTCATATCTGCTTCTCATACAGTTAGTTTTGGTGGATGTAGGTCCAAGTATCATGCCTATGCAGGCACAAGAGTCTATACCTGTTCAGGAAGAGGTTTTTGAGGTACAAGAACTTATGTAGTTGCACAAATCCATTAGAGCGACGCAACCTGCTATCTCACCAAATTACATAGTCTATTTGGATGAGCAATACTATGATATAGGGCATGTTGTGGAGCCAGTTACTTTTACATAAGCTACTTTTAGACCCCATGTGAATATGTGATGGGAAGTGATAAAGGATGAGATGCAGTCTATGAGGTATAATAATGTATGGGAGCTTGTTGATTTACCTGAATATTACAGGTCTATCAGTTACAAGTGGCTATTTAAGACTAAGAAGGACACACAGGGTTAAGTTGAGAAGTTTAAGACGTGCTTGGTTGCCAGGGGATTCATTTAAAGAGAAGAAGTTGATTTCAATGTTACCTTCTCTCATGTATCCTCGAAGGGTGCATTTAGAGTGACTATGGCAATAGTAACTCATTATGACATAGAGTTACATCGGATGGACATTAAGACTGCTTTCCTAAATTTTGACCTATATAAGGAGGTTCATATGGACCAACCTGGAGGATTTCAGGATCAAAATGCAACTGAAAAAGTTTGTAATTTGACAAAATCAATATATGATCTGAAATAAGCTTCCAATCAATGTTACCTAAAGTTTAATGAGGTTTTTACCTCATTCAATTTTGTGGAAAACAAAGTTGAAAGATGCTTATACTATAAGGTCAGGGGGAGCAAAGTTATCTTTCTATTACTGTGCGTGGATGAGATCTTGCTCGCGTCAAATAATTTGACCATGTTGTATAAGGTAAAGAAATTTTTAGCCAAACAATTTGACATGAAGGATTTAGGTTAAGCATCTTTTGTCTATAGTATGCAGATTCATAAGGACAGATCTCAACACTTATTGAACCTCTCACAAACAGCATACATTAAGCGAGTGCTACAGAGGTTTAATATGGTTGACTGTAAACCTATTGTAGCACCTATACCTTATGGTGAGAGATTATCTTTGGCACAGTTTCCAAAGAATGAAGTTAAGAGAGAGGCTATGAGGAATGTCCCATACTCTAGTATAGTTGGTAGCTTTATGTATGCCTAGGTGTGCACTAGACCAGGCATTGCATTTATTGTCGAACTACTAGGTCAATATTTGGCTAACCCAGGTGTGGACTATTGAAATGCAGTTAAACGAGTGTTGAGATACCTAAAGGGTACCAAGGATTATATGTTGACATACAAGAAAGTTAACGATTTAAACCTCACAAGGTATATTGACTCCGATTTCGCTATGTCCGAATGATCACAAATCCACTTTAGGGCACATTTTTATATTGGGGGATGGTGCAATATCACGGAAGAGTATCAAGAAAGCACTGGTAGCTTCCTCACCCATGCATGCAGAGTTTCTTGCATGTTATGGAGCTACTACACAGGTAGTTTGGCTTAGAAACTTGATTTCTGAGTTGTCTGTGGTAGATTCGATAGCTAGACCCACTTGGTTATATTATGTTAATCTTGTTGCAGTATTGTTTAATAACAACAACAAAATATCACAGGGTTTAAGCATTTGGAGGCCAAGTACTTGACCATAAATAAGTTGATTAAAAAGGGTGATGTTGAAGTGTAACACATCAAGACTGAGGAGATGTTAGTTGATCCATTAACTAAAGGACTTCACCCACTAGTGTTTGTTAAACAAGTATCCAATATAGGTGTGTTAAAGTCCTTAGACAACAGTAGTTAGAGATCATTGTACTTGCTCCTTAAAAATTTGTACATTTTGATGTATTATGACATTATGATTATTTATTAATATAAATGATCATCTTTTTATCCTCAGTAATAATTGTTTTGTGTATAGTTATAATACATTTGAAAACCTTAGGATTTGTGTTGATCTTATGCATTTTAAAGGTCACTAGGTATATATAAAGATTGACCTTGAACCAATATCATTTTAACATACACAGTTTAGTACAGATATCCTTAAATTTAACATAACGTAGGGGGATATAAGTTTTCAACCTCAAAAAGGTTCTTTAATGTAATTTAGCATTCAGCTGGAGAACATAAAGGTTTTCTCTAATGTTGTTTATGTAACATCCCACCCCCTACTGGAAGGGTAAAATGGTAAAATTGGCATAGGATGGGATAGATTGGGATTGCATCAT
>JANVCQ010000230.1:15307085-15348279 GCA_025531925.1 Erythroxylum plowmanianum
TTCTAAGGAAAGGAAATCAAGAATTAAAACCTACATAACCTTACCCATGCCTTTCCTAAACTATTTAAACCAAAACCTATCAAGAATCTCCAAAAATTTCGAAATTCCTTACCTTAGGAAAAACCCACGAATTTGCTCTTCTTGCTTATATTGGAAGATTAATCCTTCCGTTTCCTTTCTCTTCTAAAGAACTCTTAATTTCTCCTTTTTTAGAACAAGACAAACCAAAGCCCTTACTTTTCTTCTTCTTCTTCTTCTTCTTCTTCTTCCCTTGGCCGAAAGTCACTCTCCCTCTCTGTTCTTTGGTGAGTTTCGATGGTCTCTTAAAAGACCTAAGGTAATTTTGCTTCTTTACTTATAACCTATAACAAAACTACATCGTTTCCATAAGCTCTTCTTATTTTCCTTGAAATTTTCGGCCTCTACTCCTCACCATACGACTACTTCACTCTTTACTTCCTTTCTTCTTGTTTTAAATAAAGCTAGAAAGACAAATTAAGCCCTCCTTCTTAGCCTTTAAACCTTATAAACATAAGTAAACTTCCTAATTTGCCCTTACTCCATCTTAATCTTTTTAATTTCTAATAACTTATCCAAAATCTAATTTAACTAAAATCCTTTATTTAATAACCATTAACTAAGCACTAAAAATCTCAAATTATTTCTAACAAAAAGGAATTATCAATCTAAACCTCAAAATAAATAAAACATGCTTATTGTGAATCGGAGCCCAATATTTAGGTTGTGTATTGATGCAAGGAGACAAGGAAATAGCTTATGCCTCGCAGTAGCTAAAGCCTTATAAACTGAATTACCCGACCCATGATCTAGAATTGGCAGTAGTAATTTTTGCCCTGAAGATTTGAAGACAATATTTGTATATGGTGCAGACGAGGATTTTTACAGAACACAAAAGTCTCAAGTATTTGTTGAGTCAAAAGGAACTAAATTTGAGACAGAGAAGGTGGATTAAGTTGCTCAGGATTATGATTTATTGATTGAGTACCATCCAGGAAAGGCAAATGTGGTAATGAATGCCTTAAGTAGGAAATCATCAATAGCCCATATTCAGATAGTTTATTTGCCTCTATTGGAAGAGATGGCTAAGCTTAGGATAAGTTTAAAACAGGAGGAGCCTGATTGTATTGTTGCTACTTTCAAAGTGAGATTGATACTCAGGGAGAAGGTTAAGGAGTTATAGGCACAAGATACAAAATTGAGCAAGCTCCGAGAAGAAATTAAGAATGACAAGAAATTTGAGGTGGTAGTGAGGGAAGATGGACTTATGGTTCTAGGGAACAGGCTTTGTATCCTAAATGTCAAGGAGGTGAAGGATGAGATACTAGATGAGGCACATAATGTGTCATATGCCATGCACCCAGGTAGCACTAGGTAAAATGTCACCTCGTAAAAGAACCTGAGGAGTTTTGCAAGAATCTGCTGCACTTGATTCCTCACCATTAGAGAAGGATACTGATGAGTATATAATCCCAGTAATTGCAACCATATGAGTCATATGTATGACTTTCGTTTAGAGTTTGGACTATTAGAAACAATGAGAAGAATGGTGTTTTGTCAGAGTTTAAGATAAGGAAGTCGTGGATATTTAGAAATAAGAATATTACATAGTCCGATATGTTAGGCATAGATTTAATATTCATGGTTATATCAGTGAATTTGTTAACAAAATTTTGTTGTGGATATGTACTTGAGTTGATATGGATGTAAAAATATGTTCATGAATTGACTAAGGAAGAAATAGAGACATAGGTGAAAATGACAAGATTTAAGGTGTATAAGCAAAGTGAAATTGAAAGGTTGAACTTAGAATTTAAAATGATTGTTCAGTTAGTGTGATAAGAGTTATGATCCAATATAAGATTGTGTTAGTGAATTTGATATCCGAATTTCAAGAGCAACTATGCTTTTAAACTGACTAAGAGCGTACGTGTGGAAAATGAAACAAATGATGGTGATATATGTTGAAATTCTCAAGGTTAAGTTGACCAGTTATTATTAGAATATATTTGATCATGTGGTTATATTGGTGAATAATATGATTGAGTACATATGAGATCCATATTTGGATATGGTATGGGAGGTAATCTATGATCTCTATAGTTAAAATTATCAAATGAATTAGAGTAACGTGATGGAATTATAGTATAGGTGATATGTTGAAAAGGTAACTACGATGGAGGAGTATGTTTGAATAGTAGTAGAATATTTATAAATTGTTTAGAATTAATTGCGATTGACGTATCATTGGCATGAGTATAAACTGGTGACTTGTTGGAATTTCTTTTGTGTATAAAATGTGATGATCTTGATGATACATACCAACAATATAAGAGTAAACAAATATGTTTCTTATGTCATTAAGTTTTATTATAAAGAATATTTTGATCATGTACAGTGTGACAGAAATTGAAATTATTGAAATATCATGAAAAGTTAAAATTGATCTTATCGAGGTGTTAAGAATGGTTGAAACAACATTGGTGAACATAGTTGATTGATAAAGATTATGGAAATAGTGTAGATGATTGAGGAAAGAAGTCTTTTTAAGATAGAGATGTTTTATCAAATCATATTAGGTGAATTAAATGTTCCGTTTCGAGGAATGAATGATTATTAATGAAACAAAAGTAAATATTGGAGTCCTATCCCTAACGGAGACTAAGGTATAAGAGGTAGAATATGCTACCAAGAATGTATGTATTTTGTTTGATGTAAAGTCTTCAACTATGTGGGTGGACTCCTGCATTTGAGGAGACATAAATTTCTAATATGAGGAGTATATAGGTTTATGTTATATTTTGTGTAAATATGTTCGGGAGATACAAATTTGACCTGCTAAATGTGTTACAAACACAGGAAGTTCAGATTGCAAATAAATTGAAATGTGTGAACAAATTAGTATAAATGAGCAGATAGTAGAATAAGTCAATGTGAAATCAGAGAAAATCGAATGAATGGAGAAAATTATTTGAGAAAATAAGTCAATTGAAAAACTGAGAATAACATGAGATAATATTATCTCATTGAGGAATTAGTTACTTAAGGAATCGTGAGAACTAATCATGGGCACATGGAATTTTGACAATATCTGTTGAGTTAACAAATGCCTCTGACAGTACTATGGTATTGAAGATGAAAGCGATCCAGGAAAAATTTGATGATATATTAGATGTATTCGAAAAATTGAGAAGAATAGTTTGAATACATGAGGAAAAATGTGTAAATCATATGAATGACAAAAGTAAAGAGAATTTTGAGGCAATAATTGAGTCGAAAAATTTGAATACGAAATTGAGAAAATGAATAGAGTTACTAGAAGATTATGATGTATAGATGAGTATTTTCTAGTAAGGCTAGTATTGTAATCTGATGCAGTGAATAGAAATTCAATAGTAGTGTATCACAAATTTGGATACTGATGTTATCAAATCAAGTGCAATAAAGAGTGTAGAATGTTGAATTGAATTTTGGGCAAAATGATTAGTCACTGAAAAGTTAAGATCAGTTTCACAAGAACAAAGCCTAAATTGAGGATTTAGAAACTATGAATTTTAGTGAGAAATCGAAAATGAATATGAATTTTGAGTTTGAATGGGAAGAATGATACTTTGTGATTAAAACAAGAAGTATGTGTACTGATAAAGATAATTGAGCAAAGAGATGTTAGAGGAGCATAAACAACAACCTATGATATACATCCTAGTGGGAATACGCTGAGATAGTGTTTGACGGCTAAGGAGGTAGTAGAAAATGACCACACTTGTGAGTTGCTAAGTCTTGGCTATTGGGGATATGCTTAAAGCTTATATTTTTGGGGTTCATAGGAATATAAGATCGATGTACAACTTTGATTGACTTCAAGCATAACAATCATTATCATAGTGATTTCATGAGAATACTATATGAGGAGTTACATGACAGAAAGAGTCGTTTGCTTTTGTATTGTGATGATTAAGGTCTAAAAAGGGTTGAAGGCTAGAATTGATTGGAGATGTAGTTGATAAGTGAAATTGATCAGTATTAAAAATTAAGTGATTCTAGAAAGATAAAGGAGTTTGATGGATCAACACCAAAGGTATGGAATACAGTGAGATAGACATAAGAGTTAAGTGTACTAACACTATAGAGATGTGAACTATGAAGTAAAAGATGAAATGTTTATGAGAATATTACTTTCCCAAGGTGTGTTTAGATTGAGTGCAAAATATGCTCAGGTTAGGATAAATAATCAACTAAGCTTGAATTGTATTAGTCCATATAAAGTTACTAAGAACCGAACCATTGACTTATGAGTTAGTATTACCAACGAAGATGTCTTAGATTCATAATGTGATAAATGTGAGTATGTTAAGAGATATTGATATTTATATGATATTGGTGTTATCGACACAAGAAGTGGAAAATTGTGAGTAATCTGAGATATATATATTGAGGAATTAGTTAAGAAAGTGAATGATTAAATAAGTGGTTGAAAGACTAAGTGAGTCTATTGATTATGGTCAATTGGAAGAAACAAGGCGACTGAAGAAGTTACTTGGGAGACTGAGGAAAGCATAAGACATCATTTCCTCCAATTGTTTGATCACTCAAGTAAGAATTTTGAGGACGAAATTCTTTAAGGGGGGCCAGAGTTGTTGGACCCCAAACTTTTGTCGGAAGTTAGAACTATTAAATGAGAAATTGTTAGTAATTAGTCATAAGTAAAGAAAAAGGAGAATTCTTGAATTTGAAATGATATACAAGATTAAGGTAGTGAATGTAGTAAGTTGATGATGAGTGGGTATATGTGTGTATGTTCTATTATTAGTGTTCATGATCAATCATGGACTATAATTTGTTTATGAATGATATTGAGTTTAAATGGAAGTTAAGAGGAAGAATAGTGATTGAGAATGAAAGTTGAAAATGCTGAAAAGTAACAAAGCATGAATAGATTGATTATGAATTCTTGGTTTTTGATAATTTTTGACTAAACTTGTATAATTTGGAGTAGTATGAATTTATAGTGAATTAGCTGATTGAAATGGAGTAGAAAAACTAGAAAAAATTTAAAATGTTGGATTTTGAAAATTGAAAGTCTGAAAATTCTGCGAATGAATAGTAGGAGAGAGTTGAATTTTCGATCTGAACTTCTATGAATTTTCTGTATTGATCTGGGTAGATTTTGACAAAATTGTCATGAAAGTTGTAGATCTTTCTTTTAGCTTTCCATTGATATAAAGTATTCAAAATTTGGAGCTTTAGATCAAAAGTTACGGAGTTTAGAAGTTAGGATGTCTGTAAAGAAGAAGAAGTGGAAAAGCACTGTCTTGTTTTAAGATTTTAGGCCAAAAGCAACGTCGTGCTTTTGCACGACAGTGATATTGCGGGTTAGCCAAAAAGCACCGTCATGCTTGACTTTGGAGCATCTGATAGATTTTTGGCAATAACTTCTTCGTCTGACCTCCAAATGACTTAATTCTTGAACTATTGGATTTGTAAGACATTTTTTCTACCTCTGTAAAAAAAATTGGAAGCATTCTGAATTGATTTGAAAAATATTGATTGAATGAAAGTGATAGAATTTGTTGAAATGGTATGAACTGGTGTTGTTTTACTGAACATATTTCGATATTTTAGGCGTAACATTTTCTGTAGTGATTCGAATTAGATGATTTTTGCTTTGGAGTAAACTAGAGACATATGGTTATAAAGTGTATGGAGAAATCAAGTTTTAATTCAGTCTATAAGAGTTTCAATTTTTAGATGGACATTGAGTATAGAGTGTTGGTTCAGCATAAGAATAGTTCAAAAATGTTTAGCATATAACTTTTAGATTTCTGAACCAAATTGATTGATTTTAGTGTCATTAGAAACTTAAGAAAATGGGGAACATTTTTCTAGAAGGAAGTGTTATCAGATTTCTTTATTTACCTGATCAAAATAAGGAATTAAGATGTTAGTAATTGATGGACAAAAAGGGGCAAAATTGGGAGAACTAATTAAATGAAGGGTAAAAAGGGAAGAGCAAGCATAATGTAGTATCATTTAAAAGAAGAAGATGAAAATCGTGGGAGTTAGAAAAGAGAAGAGAAAGACGTGAGACGAGAGGAGAAAAGAAAGAAGAGTGCATGGAAGCTAGGGAAAAAGGAAAAAGAAGGAGAAAGAATAAGATTTAGGCTAAACCTACGGTAAGTATCATCTTTCTTCTTGCTTAGTAGAAAAACAAAAAGGGATTAGAGAAGAGAATCAGTTTGTGTAGGAAGAAAGAGGAGAAACCCTAGATGGATTTTTATGGATTTCTAAACTAGGTTTTGTTTTTCCAACCTAGATAGACTATGGGTAGGTTAAGCCTAAGCCCAACTTAGCATTTATTTCTTTTTTGTGATTTTTTAAGTTTTATGAATTTTTATGGGAATATTGTGTTGAACAAGAACTTGGTTGTTTGGAGGAGACCAAGGGATGAAAATCCAAGAGCAAGAGGAAAGGCAATTTGACTTGAATTTTTGCAAGTAAATAGGTGGGTAATATGTTTATAGTTGTTGTGTAAAATGAGCTAATTGTCTTATATGTGAATATGTGCTAAATTGCTTAAATTGAATGAATGTGATTGTTGAAAAATGTATGATGATTCATTATTGTGTCATGCCATGAAAGACAAATGGCTTTTTGTATGAACGAAAAGATGAGAAAGCATAAGAAGTATGAGAATATGAAAAACGTATGGAAATGAATTGAGCATAAATTTGATTGTGTTTGGGCAAGAGAGGAACGTTTCGTTAGTCACGTGCATGTTGACATATAGCCTTCTCCCAACTGCTCGCTTGAGGCCACGAGATCCTAAGATATCGGACTCATTTTGTTCACAGTATAAACTTCGGTTTATCCGTTTCGCTTCACGAAACTCTTGAGTCATTTGTTTGTACATTTGCATTTTGATTTGTCAAGTTATGATGCAAGATTGAGAATTATGTTTTGATGATTAATTGCACTTGACATATTCCATGTGATGATATGTTGAACTATGAGTTGTGAATTTGAATTGTGAATGATTGAATTGCTAGCCCAATGAGATATAGACATACATGATTATATGAAGTATATGCATGTTTGATTGTGTGGCTCGTTGCCAATGACTATAAACGTATAAGCCACTGAGCTTCGCAGCTCACCCTATTCCCTTCCACTCCACAGGTGCAGAAGAAGTAGATCAGCATTGATCCTTGCAAAGCTTGGCAAACACCAAGAATAGAGACTATTGTAATTAAGTTGGTTCATAAACTTTTGGTTATTTAGAATTATATTAAGCATAAGCATTCAATTGTATCATGTACATTTTGTATTCTGTAATAAGCCAACTGTGTGGCTTTTGTTATGTAAATAAAGTTTTTCAAATTCTTTTGTTTAGAAATGAAATGATGAATTGAAAAGGTTTTGTTTGGATACGTTCATAGTTAATTTCTTTGTTATAATGGTTGTGTTAAAAGGATGGTATGAGTTGAATATTAGTTTTTGATGTTGGTTGTTTGGGTCCTGTTCGAGGGTTTCGCCGCGACGAGGCCCAAAGTACGTTGCGGCGAACCTTTCCCGAAGGATACAAGCGCTAGAGCTTGGAACTTCTGTCGTGACGAACCCGCCAACCCTGACGCTTAAAAAAAAAGAGTCCAAAGTATGAAATTTTTGGGAAAAATCAGAGCCCCGAAATAGGTAGTGAGACTTGGGCGCCAACATTTTGTGTCTTTCCTTTACCTACACAAAGCACATTTTCCTTAGGCATTTGTTTCCAAATTCAAAAATAAGGCATTAAAACAATATATTTGGTTTAACCAAATTTGAGATTATTGTTTAATCACGTAACATATATGCTAATTGTATTCACCATGTCACGATCATGCATGAGGAGTCACAATCGTGACCCCTTCCTAGAATTCATTCCTCCACTTTTCTATAATTTTCACATAATAAACGTTCATATTAGGTTTTGAGGTCTTCTAGACATTTATTTCCCTATGTCTTTAGTTTTCATAACATTAAAAATCAGGCCATTTGAACTTTTAAGTCAAGAAACATCCACCAAACATCACAAACTGCTCCAACATAGGGGCAACATCAGGTCACCATTTTCAATCTCAAATTCCAATGTCATTAAGCCAGAATTAGGTCAGGGTCTCTCCTAAAGATTTTTAATAGTATGTATTAGGTTTCATCTCTGGGTGAAATCACTCAATTTGCAGGTCTTTAGGCCAATTTATGGCCAAAACAATGGGGCTAGTTCAAGTGAGTCGAGAACCTAAGACATAATTTCACTAAACGTTTCTCTTTCTCTCTCATCATATTAAACCAACTCCATGCAAAGTAACACCAAAATAAACTTTTGGATCATATCACACTAAAAACCCTAATCATGGAAAATTCTCTCAAGCTTGATTCTTTGGTTGATTTTCTTGCTTTCAACCCTTAAATGCTTCCAAACTTATTATCTAATCTATAACAAGTTAAAAATCACCATTAATCTTACATGAATCTATCCCACTCAAAAACCCCAAAACCAGAAATTTAGATTAGGAAAACTTACCACTTTCTTTCAATCTTTTGGACAATTGAAGAACACTTAATCTTGATCAAGCTCTCTTCAAATTATGCTCCAAAACCATTAAAAATTAGCTGCCTCTTCTTCCTCTCTAGCTTGGCCAAATAACACCCTTTCTCTTCTTCTCTCCTTTTTATTTTTGGTCTCTCACGATGCTATCTCCAAATGAAGCAACATAGTCTTAGTTTTTGTTCTTTTATACTCCCCATTAATGAGACCCATGTCATCTCTTCAATGGCTATCTTTAATGAGTCATTAATCCACTCCCATTATGTAAAAAGACCAAATGATCCTTAATGAGTTTAATTCATCAACTAACTGAATTAATTCCGAAAATATTCGATAACCGTCTTATTATCAAATTGATCATAAAATACCCTAACTAGGGTTAATACTTATTGACTGAATGTTTTTAAAATTTTTCGAATGAAGTTAAAATCATTAATACCCATTATTTTCCAGAAAGGGCATTTTAGTCATAAACTTTTAGAACTCCCGAATTCCATCCAATCGAATTTATTTTCGATCCGTTTTAGTATCATTGGACTCTAACACTTATTTTGGATATTTTTTTTAATATTTTAAGGTTGGGTCTCCTAAAAATAACTATTCACCCAAATTCACTATTCATTGCTATTCATCGATAATAAAAATTTATATTCAATGAAAAGAAAGGTTCGAGATTTTATATTTACTACCGACAGCTAACTACACTTTTGAATGGAATGAGACCTTGAACATGATCATTGAACTCACCAAGCAAGGAAAACAGAATATGTCGTTATTAAAAGCAACATTCACAACCGTCATCTACACTATTTTGAAAGGAAAGAAATTACAGACTGTATAAGGGAACTGAAGAAGAAAAATACTAGCTAGCAGAGAAAATCATCAACCGGATCCAGGCAGCGCTTGTAGCAAACAATATGCAAAATTCACTTACTCTTGAAACAAAGAACATATGGATGATGTGATGTTTTGTATCAAACTTTGGGGCCAATCTTGTAATTTCATTTATGTTTTTTTTTTGAAAGTTAAGGAATATATTCAATCAGAAAAAGGTGGAAAGTACATAGGAAAGGATATACCACTCTTAGATTTCAATTATGTTGCAAGCTATCTCATTGTAATGTTGATCTAGCTTTTGTTAAAGTTAATACAATTTCATTCATTTTCTAAAAAAAGATCCATTTTGGCTTTCCGTGCGTTGCTAACAAAAGGATCATATATATGATCATATTATTAAATTGCCAGGTGCAATAATCAGAGCTTTATGAGATAATAATACCAATGGAGGTCAATGCATAGATATATGAAATTGTGACAGATAAATACTATTTATGCACAAAATTCTCGCAAGTAAACAATAGTATAATTTACTGATCTGCATGATGCATTCCGAAACCCTCACTTCAAAGTTAGCCAAAATTTAGGAATACAGAGAAGCAGAAGAGGGCTTCAAAAAACACCTATCTGTTAATTGAGGTCTCTAGGTCTGTTTGATCAGCAAAAATCTGTATCTGCATTCACATTGTGCAGGAGGGCCTATGTTTGTCCTTCTAGACCGAAGGAGGGGGCGGTGGACCTGTACTTGATCGTCGACAGCCTCTTCAATTTGTGCAGGACATAGTAAAATTGGAAGGAATAGCATCCAAGGCCAGCACAAAAGAGCCTGAAAAGATCAGTCTAAAGATCTCCAAGAGCTTGTCAAGAATGAGATTTGCGTCATTTATACACACGTCCAATTATGATGAAGAACAGAAATATGGGATATTGCTGTGGCGAAGTGTTTCCGCCGTATAGGATTCGACTCATTTGATCATCCATGCCATACTTGGCTCAGACTTCGGAAGGAACTGGAATATAATAGTCAAACAAACCTCTAATTTATGTCACCGTCCATGACCAGAATTGCTATATTTGTTTGAACATCTTATCACAATTGCTGCGTATGTAACTGAAGTGGAGGTTTTGAAGTTATTGACTTGGTAAATGTGCAATATTAATTGGTTCAGATGGGGAACGTCGACCGCCTTAAATAAAAATAGAAAAAGAAAGAAACTCTAGTGGTCAAACTTTGATGTCATTAGCTTTTATTTCCTTACCTAGTCATGCTCTTTGGACATAATAGTATCCATTGCTTGTCGAAATAAACTCCACTACATACATAATTTATGTTCGTATTTCATAGTCACTGAAATAGTGGTCACACTGGTCAACCACGTCACTAGACCTCCTTATTTAGAATAAAATATATATATCTGCTGAAAGGCCTCGTATCATATTCATATTTTTGGCAAACTTTGTCACAAGAATATAATATTCAAGGTATAATTCGATAATCAATGGACAGATCATTCGGTACTAAAGTGTTCCACTATGTTCGTTCCAGATTCAATTATTCATTTGAAAAGCTTGTTCATATTGCATTTACTAAACTCACTAGCCTACTATTATTAACACATTATAGATTGCATATTTGAAATGTAACATACAAATTTCATGCTCAGTGAACCACACAAGTTTTCATCCGCCTTATTATGTTGATATTACATATTTGAAAGCAAGCTGAAATTGAATGGTGGCAACTTTGTGGAAGTAATTAAATATCTTTGGCACATTCAAACTGAAGACGGTGATGATACTACCGGTGCCGGTGTTGAGCTCGGATCAAATGCAGTCGGAGCCTCCAAGGGTGGCGAATCTGGTGGAAGTTCCAGTGTCGGTGCTGGACATGGAGCTATTGGTGGATTAACTTTCGGGGAGGGTGGAGCGAATGGAGGACTTTTCCGGAAAGGTGATGGATGTGGAGGGAATAGGTTTTTCGGCGGTGGTTGAGGTAATGATGGTGTATATGGACTCCAGGTTGGAGGACACACGGATGGTGGAGGTGGAGATCCAAGAACTGGACATCCGGCTGGAGGATTAGTTGTCTTTGGTGGAGGTGGAGATCCAAGAACTGGACATCCGGCTGGAGGATTAGTTGTCTTTGGTGGAGGTGGTGACATTACAAAGGGATTGGGAGGCTTTAAAAAAGGTGATTTTGGAGGTGAGGATTTAAATGGACTGGGGCGGTTAGGAAAAGGTTCTGGTGGCTTTGAACTTGGAGGACGACAAAAAGGTTTTGGAGAAAATGGGCTGGGTCTTGGAGGAAAGTGTTTTTTATGAGGCGGTGGTAATGGAAACGCAAATGGTGGACCAAAAAAATGTTTATGTTTTGGCGGCTTTGGAAACATTGGAGTTTGTCGAGATCTGCAGTCAGAAGTGCCACAATTGGAGGGAAGAGGCACTTCCAACTTTTGCAGATTAACATAAGCATCCTCTGACCTGGCCATTTTCGTAAACAAAATAAGAAGATAAGTGAAGATTGACTTCAGTAACCAAATACCTGAATCCATTGTTATGACCTCTTTTTCTTTAATGTGCATTTGATTCATTGGTGAGGTGTGAACAACTGTTTCCATATATATAGGCGCAAGTCTTTATATTTTCTGTGGTACAAAAAAGATATTAAGGGGATCATATCTATAATGTACTTTGTTATAAAGAACCTTCACATGCTTCAACTAAACAAAAAGTTGTTTACTTCGGTAGTCATGATTTTTGTCCTTTACCTTTCGAGCCATTAATTACTCGATGGACATTGACGGAACTAAACTGAGGTTGAGAAGGGACTAGGCAACGAATAGTGCCCAACTTAAAATAAAGTAAAATCGTCCACTGTTAAGCTGTACTGTACACCATGATGTGCCTTTGCACTGGCACTCATAATTACGTAGGAATCGATTTTAAGTCATGTAAGCCTCTTAGTTTCTAATAAAAATATGGATGTTTTGCTCAAGTTAACACGAACTGTTGTAGATCGTTAAATTAGATTAATTAAAATCATTAATTTATTAATGGGATGTAATATTTTTCTATGAGGAAGGATATG
The DNA here is from genome assembly GCA_025531925.1 of Erythroxylum plowmanianum. NCBI lineage: Eukaryota > Viridiplantae > Streptophyta > Magnoliopsida > Malpighiales > Erythroxylaceae > Erythroxylum > Erythroxylum plowmanianum. Next base: position 15,319,610 of record JANVCQ010000230.1, read on the forward strand.
GTCTTATGTTTTGACAAGCTAGTTTGTTAATTGTTAATTTATTCCTTCCAGTCAATTAATTGATTGTAATTTACTAACATAATTATTAAAAAAATATTATTTATTTTATATATATACAGATGTATATGATAAAGTCTATATGATAAATATATATTATAAACGAAATTATGATGAGATCATAATTACAAGATTTATATTGCACTTATATAATATCCTTAAATTATTCCTAATTATAGTTCTATTAAGATTGGACATTACTAAAGTATAAAAAGATTAGCTTATGTTATTCATCCTTATAGATTAAAATATGAAAATATTTAAATAAATGTATAGATGCTTATTGGAGAACAAATTTACTGAATTGTCCCTACATGATAATTATATTTAGATTATTATTTGTATGTCTATAAAAATTGTTATCGTGATAATTGTATAATTGATTATTTGACTTGAGATGTTCAAGTATCTCATATTGAAATTGATATGTTTTGATAATACTTATAACGTAGTATAGTCAAAGGTAACTCAATTATTGTTTATTGAATATAGCATGATTTATATAAGGTAGTTAAGCGATCACTATAAGATTCATCACCTTAAAGTAATTAAGGATAATGTTTCATTATTTTCGATTAGTCTTAATTCTGGAAGTCCTTTGCTGAGGTAGAATGACACTTTGAAAAAGTTTTCAAATGTTATTAATTGAATCAATTATTAATGATGGGGAACTAATATGATTATGCTCAAATAGAGTAAATATTAATTATATGATCTATGTCTAATGAAAATATTGTATGATGAAAGGATTGGGTTATATAGGAAAATCATGTCTAAAATCACTTTAACATTCCTAGATATTTAGATAGTCATGATCCATTACTAGACCCCAACCCTATTTTATGAATATAAATTAGTTAATTAGATAATTAAATTTAAATTAAGGGAGTTTAATTTATCTAACCTTAAATATGATTAAGGGTTATAATTTATTTCTATGACTAACATATTTAGGAATCTAATAAATTACATATAAAGAACGAGTTGAAAAGAGGAAAAAAGTGTTTTAATCGCATGTGATTTGATTGTAAAGTTTGAGAAATTTTAGGTTTAATCATAGGATAATTAAGAAATAAGGATCAATATGAGATATTAGATCTTATTTTAGTCCAATTAAATTTTAATTAGTTGTAATTTAAATAAAACTAAAATTTTATTTTAACTAAATAACTATAAGGTCTAAAATCAATTATGAATAGGCTTAGACTCTAAGGAAGCTTGCATTTCTTACCTAACATTCGTTACAAAAATTATAGAATCCACTGAACACGTTCTATAAATACTATCAAAGATTAAAAATATGTATAACTATGGTGATTGAGATCAATTAATTTTAAAAACAGTTTGAGAAAAACTATCAAAAAGATTAAGCTTTACAGTAAAGAATGAACTATGATTCATGCTTTACTATATTTTATGTGTTAATCATGTTATAGAATTTAAGTTATTTTGTCTTTCAAAAAATTAAATAAAAAGCTTTTGTATTTATTCTACTGTGCATAAGATTAGATTCTACCTCAAGTTTCCAATAGTAGTTTCAAAGCCATCTTTAAATTATATAATTTGATCAAAGTTATTTGATTCTTATTTATTAAAATTTGGAATTGAAATTGCAAAAGTTGCAAACCCTCAAACCCTAATTAGAAAACCTAATGTTAAATTAAAAATTTTTATAAATACATTAACCCGCAAGCTCCTAATAAATTTTAGAAATTCAAAATTCTTAAAAGTCCTATACTGAAATCATATTTGATTTAGTTCTGAAAAATTTGGATGCAAAATAAGCTTTCACTAAAGAATAAGCTATCATCACTATTTAATCATTCTAAGAACCTAGCTCCTAACACCATAACACTGAACTATGGCAATAAGTTATTGATGAAGAGCGATTAAGGTTCAACCTTAGTTTTAGATATATAGAAATTATAAACCTAAATCTTAAGACAGTGGAAATACGCAACAGTTTAGGAGCCACTATGGTATTACTGAAGCACTATAAGGCATGACACAATTATGGGATTAGTAGCAATAATTGCTCCTTGCCATAACAAATCATTATAGATGTGTGAATGGTTGAGAACTACAATTAGGTTCTTGATGTGATTAAAGTTCTGAGGTTATTAGTGTCTTCAATGCCATACACTATTGCTTATTAGATGAAGATGATGACTCAATATTAGACTAAAATGGTGGTGGCCACTTATAAATAGAGGTGTCAAATGTGTTAGAGAAGTGGTGACACACTTCAATAACTCCTGCTGGCAGCAACTACTAGTTTAGTTCCTTGAGTTATGGCATCAAAAGATGAGCAGCTTGGCTGCGTTAAAGAATATGGTGATGTAGCAATGGTTGACAACCAACAAGCTTTTGGAAAGATATGATTGTCGTAATACTTGAAGACACGATTAGAGAAGGAGGGACCGGTGCTATAGATACATATTGCTCCTCCCATCATCATCGATATATGGGGCTATAAAAATGTGGTGATGGTAATAGATTAAAGGAAAGTGGTGGCTAGTTTAGGTTAGATGTGTTTAGGATTTTCTTAAGAGAATGAAGGGGGTGTCTAGAGATGGGCTTAGGTTTATTTTGCTAAGACAGCACCTTTCTTAGACCGTTTTCCAAACATCTTTGTTATGGCTTAAGATTCCAATAACCTGATTGCTAAACAAACCTTATTCTAAGTTAAAAATAGCTTATTCTAAATCATTTGGGCATTTATTGTCTCACATTCCATATTCATTAAGAATAATCCTAAAAACAAACATCATGATTTTACACATGGCTGACAACCTAGGCACAGAGTTTAGTATTATCAAGGATAACACGCAAATCCACCCACTCCCTTTTAGGCCTTAAAGATGCTTACATCAAACTTTCATTCATTGTAGACATCATATATGTAATCATAGGACATTTCAATACCTTATAAGAACATTCAATAACTCTAATTCTGAAAGGAAGTTTCTTCATTATGCATGCACATATGAAAATGAATATTTGTATCATTACCACTCATATAACATGATATGCCATTTTATAGTAACTATAGACATGTTGATAGATATTGTTTTCTTAAATAAAGAATGTCAAACAAACCTTTGAAAGTAGTAGGTTGAAAAGAAGAAGGAACTTCACAAAAATGGAACCAAACTTATTTAAGTTCCTACAACACATTAATTAACTTAGTTTGCAAGACTATTAAAAAAGAAAGAGCAAATAGTATATAGTAGAGATAGTAATTATTGAATTAAGTATAAGTAAGGAGTTTATGCATTTTCTCATGATGAATCCAACGTTATTGCTTCCAAGAAAGTCTAGAAGATGTTATTATAGGGTATGGAGAATTTAGCCACCAAAGACTTCACAAAAGAGTTAATTGTTGAACCAAGTGAAAGAGATGTAAAGGGTGAGAAGCCTCTAATAAATTGTGAACTAAAGAAGAATCTTTATTCAAATCTCTCATAATTAATTCTCAACATGAAGTAATTATCAGTCAATAATTTAGAAATATGTGATAGCTTGCTTTTATATGTGAATTTAAGTATAAACCCTGAGTGGTGATTGTTTAGGTTTGAATTATGAATAAGGTATTTAATAATTGTTTTCAAATTGTGAACCTTAGTACCTAAACTTTGATATTATTGTACAAAATAAGGACAATAGGCTCTAATATATATTAATTGGTAATTATTTCATTAATTTTGAATTAAATTAAATTTTGCTCATTTAGAAAATAATTAGCTATGCTTGATGCAAATTCTATATAATAAAGATCCCCTTTTATTTTATTGATTGACTTCGTGTGTTTGAAGTCTCTTTTAATATTTTGATAATTCTTAATTGATATTACCATGACTCATTAAGTGTTTTGATGTTTAAATTTTAGTTTTAAAGTTAATTATTAGCTTTCCAGAAAATACTGGTCGACTGATATCTTAGTGTGGTCAATTAGTGTAGCAAAAAATTGTATTTTTTACCTTTCTAGTGAGTTTTTTCTTTGTTTGGTCACTTGTGTGGTTACCCATATAGCCATACTAGTCAACCAGTATCCTTTAGTACTTGACCAATGTCCCTAATTTTGAGACTCCATTTCATTCTCAAAGATTTTAAGAAGAGTTTGGACACCATCTTTGGTTGATAAATAACCAATATAGATCGACCAATATATTTCATTAATAGACTAATAAATCATGTTTTAAATCTAGAGCAGTTTTTTCCTCAATGCCTTCACTACTTACTTTTGGTTATCTCTAAAACACAAACGATGATTTATTAGTCAAAGCATGTGGTTGACTAATCCTCCTACTTTTAATATCTCCTTCACCTATTTGTTTCTATTATCATATTTTATGCTTATATCCTCCAAAACCCCAAACAATTCACTCTTTTCTTTGAAAACAACATCCCTTATCACATAAAAGTCTCATTAGATTGCATCAAATTAAAAATTGATCATTTTTTAATTTTATCTTTAGGATTTTCATAATTCTTCTTAATAGAATTCTCTAGTGAGAAAGTTTTTGAATCATGATCCAATTCATCTTTTTTAAGCAAGTTAGCTTGACGTATGATATTTATAGTATTCATTTTACACTCATAGATTTCTTTTGGATGATTCCAGAAATAGGGGGAAAGTTTGCTGATAGTAGATTTAGGAGGAGTGACAAAATTTAAGGGGAGTGATTATTTTGTTTATTTTTGTATTTCTTGCACTTTATGTGGTATGATTGAGTAAATTTATGTTATCTTCATGAATATATATTTCTTTGAATTTGAATATCTTTTTTGTTCTTGAATTAAATTATGCTCTTCATAGTGATTTATGTTTTATGTATGAATTAAGGGGAAGCTAATCACTATCTTGATATTTATTTGTGTGCTTAATTTTATTATCATTATTATCTAATATCATAAGTAGTTTTTCATCATAAAAAAGGGGAGATTATTGAACCAAGGGGAGTTCCAATTGATGTTTTAATGATAAAAACACATAATTACTACTAATGTGTTTATTATTTTGATGAAAAGAAATATTAGACAAAATGAAGCCTTAAACTCAAGAAGATAGTATACGAAGTTGAATAAGAGAATTTGAAGTTTACAATCGATGAAATGAAGATTAAAATAAGAACAAAAGAAGATTAAGGCTCATAAAAGTCATATTACATTTTGTATTATTATTTGAAATCTCACTTTGTTTCGATGATTTAGAAGGCTCACCATGCATAAACATTTTGTTATATAATAGAGGCATTGAAGATTTTGGATTTTATATAAAAGCCTCTTGGAATTTAAAACAAACATAAGGGAACAATTTTAGAAGTTTTTAGATCATAATTAGATTAAACAAATTAATTTTGATCAGTTTGAGTTGTTAAAATTATATTTTTAGGGTGATTGGTCAACCAATATAAATTAAAACTATTAAATTTGATGTATTAAGTTTGTTGTAATGGTTGATGTTTTGGTTAACCAATGTGCCATATTAGTCGATCAATATGCCCAGTAGTTGACTAATGTTCTAATAGCTAGTGAATCTAAAGTTTTTAATGCATATTGGTTGTCCAATAAGTTGTTTATAGTCATTTTAAAAACTAATTCTTGGCTTTAATGACTAATAAGGTTCCCAAAACACTATAAATATGTTTTTTCTTATTTTTTTAGCATTGATAAGGTTTTGGTAGTTATATACACACGTTTCAAAGAATTTTGCAAGCATTTGAGCATCGTTATCTTATATTTTTGTGAGTGGGCCATTTTGAGTTATAAAGTGAATATGTGAGATATTTTTGAGCTGTAATATTTTATTGAGGTGTTAGATATTGTATTATCCATATATATATATAAAAGTTGTACAAACTTTTAAAGGTTTAAAGTAAACTAAGTTACAAAAGCGTTGAAGATTAAACTTCAAGATTACAAGGATTTTGGAAAATCAACACTTAGACTTATTTCATTAGTGCTGATGGATAACTCTTCAATTAGTAGTCTAGCTGCCATTAAGAGTCTACATGATAGTAGTGCATTGTAACGCTACACAAAATAAACTAAACCTACACTATAGTAGTGGTGAGTCTAGATCAATACCACAAAGAGTGTTCAGTTATCTTTTGTTATGAAAATAATTGCTGTTTAAGTTATAGAGGAGGCGGGGTTTGGTTTGACATAAGAAAATAAAATTGAAACTAAGCTAATGAAAACAAATTAAAGAAAACATTAAAAAATGATTAAAGTGATGAATTCGTTAGGGACCTCGATCTTTGGTTTAATCTCAGCCTACACCCAATTTAAACATATTTCATTGAATTGTTGTTCTTATATCTCTCCTAGTAACTATTAATCGTAGATTAACAATCAGCTCTGCTAACCACAGTTTTCCCTTAGGACATGTTTAATGAAGAGATGCTTATTAATTAAACCTAACTATCAAATAACCTAGAACAAGCTCTCTAGATTTAGTCCGATAGCCACATTATGAATTAGGAAAATAGATTAATCAGGACAATAACCACACCAGCTTAGGTCATTTAACTTAGGTTATGTTATCCCTAATGATTACGAATCATTTGTCACTACAAATGAATATCAAATATAGCAAGTATGGATTTTATTGAAATTATAACAATAGATTCTTATATAAAACAATCAAATAGAGAATTCAATCATTCTCACACAAGACCTAAACATTAAAAATAAGATAACATAATCAATCCCTAAGAAGAGAAAGAATAACAAACTCAGTGAGAAATACAATTAATAGGGTTTGTTGACATCAATGTCATCTTTGAAATGGCATTGGGAAACTAGTTCTCCGTGGATCTCTCAAGGTTGAGAGCTTTGCCCCTTCTTCTCATCTTCTTCTGAAGCTCCTTCTTCTCCCAATCAAAAACACTAAAAACTTTGATAAAACCCTTGGCCATCACAACATGTGCTTTATATAGTAAAGATTTAGGTTAAAATGGTGACACTTGGCACTTCTCACGGTGGTGAGACTTACACTCATGACACACCATGGCGTGGGCATGAGAGTGACTCATGCCTATGCAATTATATTACCCAACCATGATTACGTATTGCAAAGACACATTGTAACTCCCATAAGAGCACGGATTGCTCCATCCTTCTATTATGAGTTATGATGATGACGTTAAAATTTAATCCCTAAAATAAACCACAAACACCAAGTTAATGTAGAGAAAGTTTTAAAGATAATTAAATAAATAAGCCAAGAATAAAATAAAATACAATCAAAATAATGAATAAAGTAATAGCATCTAGGTGTTCCTAATATCACTGTTCCTAAAAACGACACCAAAAACTTAATTGACTGATTCCAAAGTTTGTCAATATTGAGTTAACCACAAATGCATGATATAGTTGTAGTTAGCACAAGCAAGTATGAGTCAAATCCAATGAAGACAATGATTCCTAGTAACTATCATTATCCTATTATCTAGTATATAAATTGAGCGTTGGTTTTAATAAAGAAAACAATACTAAAATAGATAAAATAAAGTAGGAAACAATAATGAGTAGAGAATAAAGAAAATCGCTTAGAAAACTATCAATATCAAGAATTAATGTTTAGGTGATGAATCCCCTTAAAATCATTGGATAATTAACCTTTTATCATGTAGTTGTTTTATTGACTAATGAACCATATAAATTCCTCTCTTATGTTAATAACTCTCTCAAAACTACTAACAATTAATCTTAGGTTTATTGACTGAAATTGTTTAGGACAAAGATTCTAGGATTGCTTTATTGATTGGTGAATTTTGCTATCAGGTTTGACCCAAATCTAGAAGATTTATATCAACCTATCTCTAAGTTTGCAATCAACTCCTCTGAATTATGGTAGATCTATTGATATATAGGATTTCTCAATCTTTATGTTATGAAATCAAATTATGTACTAATATTACAGATCTTTTAGAACATATATAAAAACACTTGATTGAATTGCAATAGATCAATTAAAATACTTGCATTAAATAAAAGAATTAAAATATATTATTGCACAAACTAGGGTTTATCATACCAAGACACTAAAGATGATTAGTTACATATGATAAAAAACAAATAGAAAATGGAGACTTCATAATTCTAAATCTCCCTTCTTTTCTAACAAATATCCTTGCAAGTTTGAGGTTGATATTGTAATCTATTAGATCTTTGGATGATTTCTTTGCATGTTCCCACTTTTTTGGATCAATATCATCCCTTTTATACGTTCTCCACGTATGGAATCGGTTCTGAAAGTCTACCATCCTATTTTGCCTCAATTTATGTCTTTTTACAGTAAATTTTATGGTTATAGGAGATATGCGGTTTGATACATAGGCGCGTACTAAATTGTGTTTATTCCAAAATTTCTAGAATTTGTGATTTTTCATGATACAGAGACTTAATTTGGCATAGACATGGGCGTGTATCTCTAATTTGCTACAAAATTTTATTTATGTTGCCTTTTATGTGAATTCTTCGCCTTTTGGTCTATGAAGACAATTATTATTTATAAATATACTTGAAGCGAATTAAGTACCAAATATACAATAAAAGTATAAAATATCAAGCAAACAATATAAATATAGGTGTATAATAGATGGTCAAATATGCATCTAATAATCATGATCATCTAAATATTAGGAATATTAATGTATTCTTGACTAATCGTTTTGTACACATTCTTATATAATTTAATCTTTTCATTATACAATATTTCAATTAGTCATAAAGTATTACATTGATATATACTCTATCTGAGTCTAATTATATTTGTTTTACACTATTAGTAATTTATTCTGTTAATGATATTTAAATACTATTTTCAACCAAAAATTTTCTAAATCAATATTAATTGAGGACTACAGAACATGAAATTTTTACATTCATACAAGTAATGTTTTAAATGGAATTTTTATATTGAGTCAGTTCAATAAATTTATTCTTTAATAACTACCTATACATTTGTTTAAGTATCTATATATTCTAGCCTATGAGATCAACTACTTGTTATTCTTTATTCTGTATTAATGTTTAATTTCAATAGAATAACGATTAGTAACAATATAAGGATAATACATAATACAATATGATTGTCATAATTAACACCATCTTGATTTTATTTACAATGTATATTTATCTTGTAAATTTTATCGTATACATCAATTAATTAAACATATATGTATAAGATAGAAAATGTCTTCAAATAATTATGCTATATAATTATAACCAACCAATTTACTATAAGACATAAACCAACTGATAGAACAATTCCCAGCAATAGTAGAATTCATGACATAGAAAACAAGAGGCTTGTAAAGCCCTTCTTTGGAATTTTCTACGGCAGCGAAATAGTATAATTCACTAGGCCGATGACTTTTAAGTTTTGCAAGAAAAATTTTAGTTTTGTTTAGTGAATTCCCTTCTCTTCGTTCCTTCAATTTGGTTAGTCTTCTCTTTCACTCTTTAACTTTTTACCTTCTACGTTTGGCTGTAACAGTTAGATTGAGGCCCTAACATACACAACAGATTGTGCAACAGAGTCATTACACGACTTTGTGAGTGATGTGGTATTGGAACAGATTGTTACTGGTATATTGCTGTTGCAGTACTGATAATTTAAAATACTGGGTCACAAATAAGTAATTTTAAATTTTATTAGAATCAACATTAAAGATATTTTCCTTGATCTAACAAATTGATACATTAGAATTTGAGTTTGTGATTATAGGAGACAAGATTTAATCTACATTATGCTTTCTATAAGAGAACCGAAAAAAAAAAAGGAAAAACAAGATTCATCGTTCAACTTTAACAATTTAGAACTGTAATGGAGGCTCTTAAAAGTGGAAAAGGTTATATTTCATCAAATTCACATTTTGATTTCGCAATCTCAAAAAGTTAGTAATGTATCAATTTTAACATGGTTATTCCCTTTTTCGCAAGGCAGCAACCTAAGTGATTTATCACTACATCATGAAGGCCTTCCAAGACAGCTGTTTTGACGATATTAATTGCTTCTTTTTCAGGGACTTAAAACTTAGCCATCAACATTTTATATACGCACACGCTAGTACATGCACATGAGCGCATTGCCTTGGTTCTACTGGCAAGTTGTTGCTTTTATGTGATCATGACAGGAAAAGACCTGTAACCAAATTTCTCCTGTTTCTTGCCAAGGGTCTCCAAGTTATGAAGCTGAGTGGATCAACACTAGTGGTTGTCAGAGTTTGAATTAACATAATTTTGATTTAATTCATGCTTTCGACTAGTGATGGGTAGCACCTTTTTAGAAATTCAAATTGCAATGAAAAAAAATGTTTTAAATAGGGGTTATGTGTAGCATGTTGGCGACCGGAGAGGATACATAAGAAAGAGTTTAGAACAGGATATACTACTTCGAACCTTGTTTATTCCATTAATACTAGTATACGACCAGCTTTTTTCTGGTTGAATCTGATTGAAACAATGCCTTGTCGGTTACTATGAGGTAGCAGGGATGACAAACCTCTCAAGAAGTATGACCCACATATTTATAATTCAACCCTAGTTTCCCAACTATATGCGACCGTGAACAGTCAATTGCATTTACCAGCTATATGAATTAAAGGTAATGACAAGGTCAACAAAATTTCCATGGAAGATCCTCTATCATTTGCTAACCCTAGAAGATAACTAGTCTATCTAGGTTTGGTATATTTATTCGAGTGTTTTAAGTGTTAACTTACTTGAACAAGTTATGCAAGTTTCGAATCATCAATAGGAACGAGGGAAATAAGGAAACCGCCAAGATTCCCGAATAAAAAGATATTTGATTGTGTGCAGTGATTGCCCCTTTCTACCAAAAGAAAACAACATCCATTATCCTCACCTACAATAGAATAAATATGAAACTTTTTTTTAATGTTCCAAAAATTAAGATTACTCAAATTCTATAACAAGAATAACATATAAAATATAATAAAATATGAATCACAATTCGTTCAACATTTTGAAGTTTAATCCTTTTATTATTGTTTCTTTTGAACTATTTTTGATGTCGGGTTATTTCAATTCCTGCAGCCGAACTCATATTTTAACATCTAGCAATATCTAAAAAATATGATGAGAGAATTCTACAATTATTGTAGAGAGGTTTAGGAGAGAAATAGTAGCTCCCTTGTAGCCTAAGTTTATTGTAATATGATTTAGACCTTTTAGCAACTTAATTGAAATAAAATTTTAATTTTAATTAGAAATTAATTAGAGTTACAACTAATTTTAATTTAATACCAATTAGAACTAAATAAAATCCAATATCTCTTATTGACACTTATTTGTTAAATATCTCATATTTAATTATAAAGTTTCTCAAACTTTACAATCAAGATTAACTTGATTAAAGTGCATTTTTCTCTCTTCAACTCACTCTTTATATATGACACATTAGGTTTCCAAAAGTATAAAAAAGGATATAAGTTATAACCCTAAATCATATTTATGATTAAATAAATTAAACTCCTTTTATTCATGTTTAATTCTCTAATTAAACAATTTATATCCTTAGATTAATATTGGCATCGAACAAGGTACTATGACTATCCAAATATCTAGAAATGTCAAAGTGGTTGAGTAACCTTTCTATGCATAATTTTTTTCATATAATTCATTCATTTTAACATTCAATATTATGACTAGATATAGAGTATAGAATTAATGTCTACTTTATTTAGGTCCAATCATAATAACTCCACCATTAGTATTTGATTCAATTAATGACATTTAAAAAAAACTATTTTAAAGTGTCATTCTACCTTGGCCAAGATTTTTTTAGATCAATACTAATCGAGAATAATATAATAGTATCCTTAATCACTTTAGGGTGATAAATTATATATTGATCACTCAATTACCTCTATATAGTTTATGCTATATCCAATAGCTACCAATTGAGCTACTCTTAAATATAATAGATCATAAGTAGTATCGAAATATAAACTATTTGAGATACTTTGGAGATCTTAGGTTAAAGGATTGCTAACACAATCATCACATTGAAAATTTCTATAGATAGATAAGTAATGTTCTAAATAAAATTCTCATATAGGGTCAATGTAGTGAACTTATTCTCTCTTAAGATACAATATTTGAGACACATTATTTTAGTATATGAGATCAACTACTTCCTTCATAAGAAAGAAACATAAAATGTGTTAGTCTTTTTATGCTCTATTAATGTCCAATCTTAATGGAACAATGACTAGAAACAATTTAAAGATAATAAATTAATATAATATGAATCTCATAATTATGATTCCATCATAGTTTTATTTGATTTTTTGATGAGACCTTAGCTCCTTTTACATGCCTAATGGTTCTAATGATCTACAATATATTAATTTCTAGACAATGCAATAAACTATACCGTGTTCATTAAAGAACTCCTTGAAAACCAAACCATTCATTTTAACTAAATGAAAAATGTATTATAGCTTAATTAGCAATTAATGCAACATTGTGACCCTTCCAATCCCTTCCAATCTCAAAATAGTATTATTCTAAGTAAAATATATTTTAATAAGGATTTACTTCTAAACTTAATATCCATAGAACTTTGAACTTAACTATCAACTTATATATAGAATAATGGCTATTTTAATACTTTATAAGTATCAGATATCTTGACTACTAAACACCTTTAGTACATTATCTATGTACTTGACTTGAATAGGCAAACAACTTTCACATCTATCTCTATAGTTCTAATTCCTATAATTAAGTTATATCTTTTTCATATCCAATAAGAATTATTCTTACATTATCATATATTTAATAATTTAAATTTAATTTTTTTAATCTGTGATTAGTATATCTCTACACACCCTTACTAAAGACGACAACTATACTTCTACTTTCTTATAGACATGATAAATTTACAAACATCTTTAAAACAAAAATTTGAATTCATCATGAAAATGAATCTTTCAATATCTTCTAGGCTTTCAACTATACATAAAGTGCATAAATAAAAGCACTAATTCCCATTGGATGTATTTTCACAAGATCTAAACCTTTCAAATTTCATCTTACTACTATTAATTATCTTGAGAACCATTCCCCTATAAGAATATATTGAAACAAACATTTTATTCATTAGGGGTGATCGAGTTGGTAGAGTGGAGGGGCATGGGGTCAAAAAGTCTTGTGTTCGATTTCCCCTGCCTATGCTCTCTCGATTGAGCTTGTCGTATAGGACTTTCCTAGTGCAGAGTACTCGATTGACATGATTTATAGGCTATTACATCAATTTAGAGGTTTACCTAGTGCGCATCCAAAGGGTAGTGGCTGCGAGTTCTTTCTTAAAAAAAAAGATTATATCCAACCTTTCGGATATCTTATAACATTTTATCATCTGATTTAGTTTGAAACATATTTTATAATACATGCTTTAACTTAATATCAAATTCCAAAATTATTAAATTTGACTCTTTAAATTCTTAACCTTCCATATCTTATATAAAATCTTGTTAATTTATTTAATTATAACTACCAAAGGTAAATCATTATACTAGGAATCACTATAGAAGAAATAAATATTCATTCGTGCAATATCTCATATAGTGTTTTCTCCTTACACATATCCATACTATTATAGAATTTAGTTGTTAGGCTAATCATTAAAGAATCCCATTCCTTATAGATAACTAATAATTTATATCTTACCATATTGATTTTATATAAGTTTTTAAGCATTCTTAATACTTAATTTATACTTAATGTTAAATAATTTGAATGTTTCAAAATTTTAAATTAGCATTTCATTTAATACTTATGACTCTATTCCATTTAATTCTTATGGATCTATCATATAAATTCATTAGTAAATCTTATGAAACTATCAGATAAATTCATTAGTAAATATAATGAAATAAAAGTATTATCTTTTTAAAAATTGATCATATACATCATATATACAAGATTTAACAATTCACTACCAATATCATTCTTTAAATAAAAGTCGATATTGTTATCCATGAACTTAACAATTTTTACAAGTTTCATACGATTCATAATCAAAAGCAAACCTATAGGATTTTATGTCACTTATGATTCTAGTTATATTGATTTAACTAACATAGCTTTAAAATAGTATTAATTATCTAACTTTGTATTCTTACCATTTTATGTTAAGCATAAGTTTCCTTCGATCCATCACGTATAAAATATTTGTATAAACTTGGATTAACTACTTTTACTCCATAATCTATTTCTTATTATGGCTTGAATATTGTTAAAATATTGAACCTAAATTCAATATCAAATACTAAAAAGATTAAATTAGAAATGCATGTAATCTCTATCATATCATTTATTGGTAAGAAAAGTCATATAATTATTTTTCATTCTAATGAAAACTATTATCATATCTAAGCCAATATCTTTAATTATGCTTTTAGTAGGCTAAACTGAGAGGAAAATTTGTATTAAAGTACTATACCTTTCAGCTCTATTTCATATAACCTCTTACTTTGTGTTCTTATAGTATTGACATACATCTTACATATGTATGTCATTAAAGTTTATGGGACATTATTCTAATTAATATTTATTACATTTTTTCATCTATATGACATTTAAATATAAATATCGATTAATAGTTGCATAATGGACTTACAACTTTTCCTTCTAAGTTTAAGAACTTTTTCTCAAAGCTAATCGTATGTCTAAGAAAGTTGGTTCACTAAATCTTTGTATCAACTATACTAAACAAAGGTAATTTCTACTCGAAAGAAGATATAAATATAAATATAAAAAAGCAAGTAATTGGTTATATGTTATGACAACCAAATAAGATCAATATGTTAACCATATATTTAGTTACTTCTAATATTTTATTCAAAATAATAACCACCACAATCTCTAGTGTTTTAGGATCTCATTTATCTTTAGTTGTTCTTGAGTCACTCAATAAACCAACTAAATTTAAATTAGGTATATAACATCCTTATTAATCACATCTTATATGACTCCTAAATCCATTAGGGGATAATTTTTATCAAAATATATCTTATATTGTTAAGTCAAGAGGACTTCACTTCTATTAATATTATGACAATCAAATAATAATAAACTTAGAAATGTATGACCTGTTTTGATGAGTTTGTTAAGTGTGTAGATAAATGCAAGTAACACTTAGGCAACATAAGATGAAGTGCGGCAACATAAGATGAAGTCGAAGCATAAGACGAAACAATGCAACATAAGACGAAGTGCAGCATAAGATGAAATGGAATAGCAGACGAAATATAGTAACAGAAGAAAAGTTATTCCAGACGATACAAAAGGAAGATATGCTAGAACATCAGTCAGTTAATTAGTTGGAGTTAGTTATAGGACTTAACTAATAACTGTTTCTAAAAGATTCAAGAAGCAGTTATTAAGAAGATGGTTAGAGACATAGGCTATAAATATTAGTTTGAGTCAAAAACTACACAAGAATACATACAGAGAAACAGATAGAGAATTACTCATGAACGTTTTTGATACTAGCAAAAATTATGTATTCAGAGTGCAAAAGAAGTGAGAAAACACATCTGTAACGTGAAAGCTCAAAATACTTTTCTTAGAGAGAGAAAGGAAGGCTAGATCCTAGAGAGGTTAATACAACTCATAAAGAATACTTTGTGAGAGAGACTTGAAGAGGCTTTACATGTCACACACTACTTGTAAAGTTGAAAAAGTATAGTGAAATCTCAGAAAAATTTTAGGAACTAGACGTAGCCCAGTATAAAATTGCAATGTCTATTCTCTAACCCTCATCTTTAATTTTTTTGTATTAGACGAGTAGATAATATTACTTGTGGTTGCATTGCTTATCAACTTTAGTAAAGTGTTTTAGTGATCATTTGAATTTGTAAAGAAATTCAAGAAATCTCAAAAGATTAATATTTTTGAAAAGATTACACAATTTAACCCCCCCTTCTTGTGTAGTTTACATATTATATTGAATTTCTATATTAACAAGTGATTTACTTCAGTTGATATCAGAGCGAGATTTCCAAGAAATATTGTTGCAAAGCGAGGACAAAGATCCATGGGTGAAGCACATGATTTTACAGCTGAAGGTGCCACAGTCACAAGACCTCTTGCATTCAATGGTGAGGATTATCATTATTGGAAGGACAGGATGCGACTCTTCATAGAATCCACACATATTGATCTTCGGGATATCATCAAGAATGGTCCATATACACCAATAGATGATGAAGGCAATATCATCTCTTGTGACAGATGGTCAGCCGATCAGAAAGCTCGATTTCAGTTAAATTCAAAGGCCAAGTTCTTTCTAAGTTGTGCCCTAAGCAGAAGTGAAAATGATAAGGTTCATTGATGTGGGTCTGCAAAGAAGATGTGAGACACATTAGCCATTGCACACGAAGGCACAAATCAAGTGAAAGAGTCCACAATCAGTATTCTTGTTCATCAGTATGAGTTGCTTAAAATGAAAGATAAGGAATCTTTTGATCAGATGTTTGGACAATTTAAAACAATCATTAACGAACTTAAAGATCTTCGGAGAATCTACGATAATCAAGATCATGTTAGGAAGATTCTCAGAAGCCTACCTAAAAGTTGGAGACCTAAGGTTATAGCAATACAAGAAGTCAAGGACTTAAGCAAGCTGAAGTTAGATAAATTGCTTAGTTCACTGAAGATACATGAAGTAGAGCTTGATGTAGAAGATAAACCTAGAAGAGATAAGTCTATAGCATTAAAGGCTAGTTAGAAGAATCAAAAGAACCAGAAAAATAGAAGCACATCTTCAAAAGCATTAAAGATTGAAGAAATCAAGGATAATGATACCAGTGAATCTGATCAAGATTCAAGTGAAGAAGATGATGAATTATCCTTCATTTCAAGAAAGATTCGAAGGATGTGGAAAAAGAAAATGAAAGGAAATAAAGATTTTTCTTTTAAGAAGAATAGCCAAAAAGAAGTCAAGAATGAGAAAACGTCTATCATCTGTTACGAATGCAACAAATCAGGACATTACAAGTCTGAATGTCCATTGCTCAAAAGAAACCAGAAGAAAAGTAAAGAAAATAAAAAGAGCATGATGGCAACATGGGAAGACTTGGATTCATCCGAATCTGATTCCGACTCAGTAGCATTAGAACAAACAAATATATGCTTAGTAGTTGAAGAAGAATGCGACGGTGAGGTAACTTCTAATTTTAATGATCTTCAAGAAGCACATTTAGAATTATTAGAAGATTCACATGCTATACTAAAGAAATATAGAATTTTGAAAAAAAATTTGTTGAAAACTTGAAGAACACAGATGTGTTAGAGAAAGAAAACATCTGTCTTAAAAAACAAGTAGACGATATGAGAAAGAAAGTAATTGTAGATAGATCTGAAGAAATTAATCAACTGAAACAAAGGATTAATAGTCTTTCAGCAGATTTATCAACATTTACTGATAGTACTAAAAGGATGAATGAGATGATCGAAAAATATAGACATCCAAAGGATAAGAGTGGTTTAAGATTTACTAATTGTAATGTTCGTTATAATAAGAATTGTGTTTCTAGCAGAAAGAATAAGAAACAATACTCCTATTATTCGAGAAATTATTGTAAGTCTAACCCCAAAGGACACAAAAAAATATGAGTACCTAAGAAAGATATAATATATACTACAGATCTCTCTTATTGGAAAAAGCAGCCAGCACTAATGGTACTTGAATAGTAGATGCTCGCGACACATGACGAGAAGAAGGTCTATGTTCCTAGACCTCTAAGATAACAAAGGAGGAACAGTAACTTTTGGAGACAACCAGCAAGGCAAAATAATTGGAATCAGTAAAATTGGTAATGATTCATTTGCGTCTATTGATAATGTTTTGCTAGTTAAAGGTTTAAAGCATAATCTAATTAGTGTAAGTCAATTATGTGATTTTGGTTTTGAAGTATCCTTTAATCAAAATTCTTGTGTAGTCAAAAACAAGGACGGTTCTGTATTCTTTTCTGCCAAAAGACGAAACAATCTTTATAAGATTGATTTAGATGTTTTGAAAAGTCAAAATATTTCATGCTTTATATCAATAGATGAAGAAAAACTGATTTGGCATAAAAAGCTAGGTCATATTAGTTTTAAACATATTTTCAAGTTGGTTAGACATGATTTGGTAACAGGATTATCAAAAATAAGTTTAACAAAGATTTCTTTTGTGAGAGTTGTCAGAAAGAAAAACAAATTAAAACATGTTTTTCTTCTAAAAATGTTGTAATCTCATCCAGACCTCTGGAGCTGTTACATATAGATTTGTTTTGTCTAACTAGAACATTAAGTCTTGGCAAAAAGAAGTATAGTCTCGTAATTGTTGATGACTTCACTAGATTTTGCTGGATATTATTTTTATCACAGAAAGATGAATCTCTTAAGTGCTTTAAAGTTCTTTCCAAAAGTTACAAAATCAAAAAGGAACTTTTATTACTGGAATTAGGAGTGATCATGATGGAGAATTTGAAAATGAAAAATTCAGAATGTTTTGTGAAGAGAATGAAATTTTTCATAATTTTTCTGCTCCTAGAACTCCACAACAAAATGGGGTTGTAGAAAGAAAGAACAAGACGATTCAATAAATGGCAAGGATTATGTTATGTGAAATAAATCTTCCTAAGTATTTATGGGCAGAAGCTATGAATACAACTTGTTTTATTCAAAATAGAGTATTTTCGTGACCTATGTTAAATAAAACTCTATATGAGTTATGGAAAGGAAGAAAACCAAATATTTCTTACTTCCATCCTTTCGGTTGCAAATGCACTATATTGAATACAAGAGAAAATTTGGATAAATTTGATTCTAAGATCAATTCAGGAACTTTTCTAAGATATTCGATGTCTTCTAAAGCTTAAAGAGTTTATAATCTTGTTTCTAAATATGTTGAAGATTCTTTGCATTTTAGATTTGATGATGATTCTCATCCAAATAGAAGAGATGATTATGATGATGAAACTCTATCTGATCCCTTAGTTGATAAACTAAATTTGTCACCTCTAGTTGATCCCCCTAATAAGATAGAAGTTATTCCTAAAAACTTTAGTCTTAGGAAGGACTGGAAGTATAAATCTTCTCATCCAGAAAATCTGATTATAGGCAAAATTTCAGAAGGAGTGAGAACTAGGTCTAAATTCAAAAGAGAGGCAAATATAGCTTTTGTTTCTAAGTTAGAATCTAAGAAAATTGATGAAGCTCTTCAAGATGAAGCTTGAATTTTAGCTATGCAAGAGGAGTTAAATCAATTTATAAGAAACAAAGTTTGGTCCTTAGTTGCTAGACCATCAAATAAGTCTGTCATAGGAACCAGATGGGTATTCAAAAACAAACTAGCTGAATCAAGTCGAGTAAACCGTAACAAAGCTAGATTAGTAGCTTAAGGCTATAATCAACAAGAAGGAATAGACTATAATGAAACCTATGCTCCTGTATTTAGATTAGAAGCTATTAGGATTTTGTTTGCATATACTGTTTGTCATTATATAAAACTGTTTCAAATGGATGTGAAAAGTGTCTTTTTGAATGGTTTTATAGATGAAGAAGTGTACGTAAAGCAACCTCTTGGTTTAAAGATGCTAATAAACCAGATTATGTCTATAGACTCCATAAAGCTTTGTATGGATTAAAACAAGCACCTCGTGCTTGGTATGATCGTCTAAGTTCCTTTTTTATAGGAAATGACTTTATTAGAGGACAAGTAGATAAGACTTTGTTTAAAAAGTGTATCAAAAATGATTTCATTATAGTACAGATATATGTAGATGATATTATTTTTGGTGCAACTTCTAAGAAGCTATGTTGCAGTTTTGAAAATCTTATGAAAAGTGAATTTGAAATGAGTATGATGGGTAAATTGAAATTCTTTCTTGGTTTACAAATTAAGCAAACCGAAGACAAAATTTTTATTCAACAACAGAAATATATTAAAGAACTATTAGTCAATTATAAAATGGAGAAGGTTAAACCTATGTCGACTCATATGCATCCGTCAATCCTCTTATCTAAGGATAAAGCAGGTAAGAAGGTTGATCAAACCCTTTTCAGAGGTATTATTGGTTCTTTACTTTACCTAACTATAAGTAGAATTGATATATTGTTTAGTGTTGTTTGTGTGCAAGACTTCAAGCAAATCCTAGAGAATCTTATTATATTGTTGTTAAAAAATATTGAGATACTTGGCAGGTTCTACTGATCTTTGCTTAATGTATGAGAAAGGTAAAGATTTCAAGTTAATTGGCTGCTGCGATGCTGATTATGCTGGAGATAGAATTGATAGAAAGAGTACAAGTGGAGGTTGTCACTTTCTTGGACATAACCTAATTTCATGGTCAAGCAAGAGGCAAAGTTCAATTGCTCTATCTACTGTAGAAGCTGAATATATGTCAGCTGCAAATTGTTGTTCACAGACGTTATGGATTAAGTATGAGTTGGAAGATTACTACATACGTGAAGATCAAATTCCAATTTTCTGTGACAACACAAGTGCTATCAATCTATCACAGAATCCAATACAACACTCGAGGGCAAAACATATTAAAGTTAGACATCATTTTATACGAGATTATGTACAGAGAGGAATCATTAGTCTATAATTTGTTGAGACGAATCAGTAATGGACAGATATCTTCACTAAACCCTTATGTGAAGATAGATTCAAAGAATTCAAATGGGACTTGAATATGGTAATGCTGAATGACCATTCGTCTGTCACATCATGACCTAGACGATTCATACAAGAAGAAGATAAAAAGTCGTAAGTTTTCAAGTAAACAGTAACGGTAAGTTATGAATGGTAACTTTTCAAGAGTAAGTATAAGAAGGAGATCTTCTCAAGATTCTAAAATACCTTCTACTCTAGAATTTTCTTGAAATACTTTGAAACCAACTTGCTTAGTGCTCACAACCAAGATGATTCATACTCTATTCTAAGCTTCAAGTTCATTTCATCTTATACTCTTACTTTTAGAAACTAACATCGCTACTTTGAGCGAAATACTTTTGTTTGTTTAGTTTTTATTTGTTACAGATCACAAATGGAGCAATTGCTTATCTATGGAAGACACGTTGATTTCATCTCATTAAAAGAAAATCAGATGGACATTGAACCAGAGATTGAAGCAGTTAGCTGGAAATACTTCTTCAAGATTCGTGAAAAGGTCTATTTGAATTAGACATATGAATTTTGGAAGAACGCAAAGGTGGTAGATGATACCTTAGTATCAATGGTAGATGGATTGTAAGTTATTGTGATAGAAGATACTATCGAAAGGGCAGTGGGTGTCCTAGTATTAGAGTAAAGTTGTTTAACAATACAAAATGGATTACTCAAGGTTGTGTAGATAGAATGCACATTAATCGAAAACTTTATGGAAGTATTGATCCTGAAGTTAAAAAGGCGGTAACTCTTGTTCCGAAGGCTAGGGTTCTTCATTCACTACTTCTTCACTGTATTCTACCAAGAGTAGGCTCGAAGGGCCTTGTGACAATGAATGATGAACATTGTCTGTACCACCTACTAAATCACCAACCCATTAATCTTCCGTACTTGATTTTGAAGTACATGATGAAGGCAAAGGGTGATTTTAGCTCTTTATTGTATGGAATGCTATTGGCAAGGATTTTTAGAGAATCAGGAATCTTTCTCGACAGAGGTAATAGGGTAAAGATGGACGTGAAAAGTGTTATTAATGCTTCAACTATTCACAGAATGGGGATAAAGGTTGATGACGAGACGGATAGCAGTTTTACTCCCAAAGAAAAATGCAACAGATGAAGAACTAAATAAGCAAATAAAGATCAAATGAGGGAGTTATGATGATCACAGTCCCTCTCAAGCTTCCCGCATGAGCTCTCACATTCTGCTTCTGCTTGGTTCTCATCCAGATGCTCAACTGCTCATTTGCTACCACCTCTGTACTATTCTTCTTCTTTTTCTCTTCTCAACCCACTCTATTTCTACACCTCTCTTCTCGACCTTATTTATTTCTTCTTTTTGTTCTAGCCGACTCCCAGCTCTCAGTTCAACATTCCTCTTTTCTGCCTCCTTCATTTTCTATTTATAGCACTAGCCTAGGTTTAGGGTTGTAGGATTGTTAGGCCATCGAACCTCCACGTGTTAGAGTGCAAAGGAGTAATCACGGGGGTGACTATGCTTGTCACCCTCGTGAAGGTTGGTCACCATTGTGACTAAGCTTGTCATGATGGTGACACCTTAATCTCCATGTTTTTAATGCAAAATTTACGTTACGTTTCATTTTTCATACAAAATTCACAAACATTCCCTTCAACTTTCATACAACATTCACGACCATTTTCACTCAATTCATTCAAATCTGGGTTAAAATGCAATAATTTTTAAATCAAGATATGAATGCAAGCAAAATGCAATAATTTCTAAATCAAGATATGAATGCAAGCAAAATCAATAGAAATTACACGCAACACCATCTTAAAAACACTGGTTGACCTGTAACATGCCATAACCTAAGTTCTAGAATATTATGTAAGCTTTCCTCTAAGTTAAAATTGAAGATAAAACTATTATCCTTAGTGAGTAATGTTTTCTCTAAGCCTTTTCTGTCTTATTTGGACACTACCCAATTTTTTACTTATAGGATTGTTGGACGCTTACCCTTAAAGAACCTTCAAAGTGTCATTGACCAAGAGGCAACACTAAAAACGTGTTTGGTTGCTGTCTTCAACAACGGGGATAGAGGATAGAACACAATAATCTTATCCTTTCGCGTGTTTGCTTACCGTCCTCACTCGTTTTCGTTCCGTCTTCAGAGGACAAGGACAAAAAGTTTTTGTTCCTTTCAAGATTGTGGTACAAAAATTCTTATCCTAAGGACAAAAACAAAACATATAAGGAAATGTCAGAAATATCCCTTCCACATTCACTTTCTGAAAATGAATGATTTTGAGTTTAGGTGATTGAGGAGCCACTGGCTTCTTTTCTTACATGAAGAAGCCCCGTTGATCTCCCTGATCCGTACACTTTTCGATCGCTATGGTGGAAAATACACCGTCAATAGATCCTCGTTATTAATATTATTGACTTCACCGGTATTCTCCTTTTGCAGGTTCTGGAAGTGTTCCTTCTCACTCATTATTAGATCCAGCCTTCTCAAGGTCCGTGGGAATAATATGGTCCAACAAATATTTTAAATTAATCTAATTCTAAAAGTTGAATAAAGATGTTTTGATAGAATAATATATCAGTAACTTGAATAAATTAAACTTTAAACTAAACAAGAATTTAAAAAATAATTTAAAATGTAAAATTAATTTTGAAATTAAATCAATTGTTATTCTTAATTTAACTAAGATAAACAATAAGATTAAGTTCAAGTTTAAATTTTAGATTTTTTAAATTAGACTTAATTATATTTAAATTAGACTATAATTATTTAATTAAACTCCTTTATAATTTAAAATTATTTTCATAATTTAACTAAGAAAGGCAATTCTCAATTAAGGTTAATTATTTCAATTTGATTGAGACAACTTAAATTGTTATTTTATTTTCCAGAATTTTGAAAAATATTTTATTTATTAATTCAGAAGTGTGTTATTTCTAAAAAATTAAAAAAATAATTTTATGATTTATTAAAAAAATATTTCTAAATAATTGATAAACTAATATTTAAAAATAAAAACGGACTTTTTTAATTAAAATTAAAAATTAATTTAATTTTAAAATTTGTTTCCTTTACTATTAAAAATGTTTTGTAATTAAGGAAAAAATACTTCTAATTAAATTAAAAAATTCCAATTACATTAGAATATTTTAGTTATAAAATTTTAAGGATGAGTTTTTATAAATTATAATAATTAAGAAGATTAATTTTTTGAATTTTATTTTGAAATAAATATCTTAAAGGCGTCAAAATAATTTAAAAATAGTTTACCTTTCATGAAAGGTAGTTAGAAATGTTTCTAATATGAATTTCAAAATTATTTTCAAGTCAAATGAAATTCTACTTAGAATAAGAATTTAATTCATTTACGAACCAATAAGTTTAATGTAATTCAATTACTTAAAGAGTTAAAATTTTTATTTTAAAATATGAAAATTAATAACTAGAAGTAAACAAAACTTAGCATTTTATACATATAAATTTATTATGTTTACATAAGTTTCTTTTATATATATATATATATTTGATATATTTTGTGTGCATATTAGATCGTATGTTTAAAAGTGTAATATTTCATGTATAATTTATACTTAATGTAACCATTTAAAATTAAATCCCCCGTTCAAATATTAAGTGCATATTTAGAACATGATTTTTTTTTGAAAAAAGAATAGGAATTTTATACTATAGTTAAAACTATATCAACATTACCGAGAGTTTATGGCTTTAGGCAGACAATCATATTTACATATGACAAAGATCGCTAAGTACGGTAGTGCATCTGTCTACAAGATATAAAACAAAATATTACAGTTATAAACACCAGTTACGCTTCATCGCCACGGAAAGATTGTGGTGAACATTGTGAGCCAATATGCAAGCTCTAATTTGGTTAACAATGCGCTCAGCTAGCTGAATTTTCTCGTCAGTGAATTGTCTTCGATTTCGTTCTCTCCAGATATTGCAAATGATGATGGTGTAAGTTGCTTTTAAAAGAGTGGAATTAGTATTGTCATGCTTGGAGTTACTGATGGTCCATTTCAGGACCTACTTCCATTTATATCCACTGTTATTAATAGGTAAAGTATGTAGCAGTCTACTCCATATGTCCTTAGAACAATTGCACTGAAAAAAGAGATTCTCACGGTCTTCCGTAGCTTCGTTACATAATAGATAGAAACCATCTTCACTACTATGCCATTGGTTCTTTGTTCTAAGTATATTTTTAATAGCAAGTCAAGTAATAAAAGCCGGCTTAGGACAGATAATGTTTTTCCATAACATGTTAACCAAGGAACCACCATATTGTGATTGATGAACAACTTATAGCAAGATTGATTAGAGAAGTGACCATTGGAATTCAAAGTCTAGATGTTAGCATCATTACCGTGGCTTGCATTCAACGAAGGGAGATGATCAATAAGAGACTGAAAAACCCTGAATGTTCCATGATAATTACCTTGAACAATCAATGAAGCAAATTTGAGATGAAGCGGCATCTTGTTTCTAAGATGCTGAAGGTCATTCGATTAGATCAAAGGACTGATATTTAACTAATAATCAAACCAAATGCTTGCCCTCTCCCTATTCCCAATATGATGTTTAATACAAGGATAGATAAGATTTCATAGTTTTATGATTTGCTTAAGTATCCGTGAGCCTCCTCTTGAAAAATTAGTTTGCATATTTTTGTATGCTTTAGAAAAACTTCATGCACCCATTTTACCTAAAGAGCTTTCTGATTACTAATTAATCACCATATCCTCTTACATATTAAGACATTTTGCATATTAGAGATAGAAATGATACCTAGGTCTCTAAATTTCTTTGGTATGGTAAACTTACACTATTTAAGTCTAGCTTTCTTGGAATTGATCGAGTTTTTTTAATGTGCGTAAGTTTTAATTGATTAACCTCGATAATCCACAAATGTATAAGACGTTTGCGTAGTACCTAAAGTGCCGATCCTACGAGGAGGGATAATCTAACCCTAAAATCTAAGGTCAAAATAATTTGCAGAAATTCAAAATGTAACCAAACTAAAACAAGATTTCAATTCAAGAATCAATCATGAAAATATTAACAATTTAGCAATTGCAGCACACACTGAAGACTCAACCTAAGGAATTACCAATTGAGAGAAAGAGAATTTTATCTATCTTTAACACTAGCGTAATCGATTATGAGTTACTGGATTATTAGTTCTTGATGATCCAAAGGTTGATTGTTCTCTCTCGAGTCATAACCATTAACCTAATTCATAAGCCCTAGCCAGATTATAGGAGTTGCAATTTCTCAATTAACAACCTATCTAAAATCCTAATTAGATCGAAGTTGTCTAATAAACTATTAGAAACCTATGCAAATTCTCTCTTCACATAATTTACCAATTTGATTAAGTTCTTATTCTATTAAATCACCTAACTCTCATTAACCCAATTTAATTATTTTTCACTAGATTCACCCTCTCAATTTATTATCAAATTATGAACGTCCAGAATTATATCACAATAAATCCAAATAACACATAAGGAATCAGATTTCATTAAATAAAAGATAAAACCCTAAAGGTGAGTTTAGAAGCAACATCAACATCCAAGAATCCTATCTTCAGCTGTTATTCCAATTTTATACAATAATAAAACTAAAACTAGCAGGAAACATGAAATTGAACAAACAGTGGGACATCACAATGTTGGGAAACTCCTGATCTGGGAAGTACGTCAAGTTGGCTCCTTCTCCTCTTCTCTCTTCCTTCTTTTCTTTCTCTGTCTCTCGATAAGTCTCTTTAGGGTTTCTCTAAAAGTGGCTGATGCAAAAGCTTTCCTTTTTCTTCTTTGTCTTATTCTTTAAATATCTTTTGTGTTCTGAGCGGCCTTAAGGTTTTTTCGAGATCCAAAAGGTCCAAAAAATCCCTCGAAACTTGACATTTTTTACTATTTTCATGTCTGCCGATGTAGGCCATAATCGTGGGCCACATCTGAGCCTTATGTGACGATCGTGACAAGCAAGCCACGATCGTGGGCCATATCTTAGGCTTTTGTCATAATCGTGGAATATGGGTGCACGGTTGTGGGCTAACTCCAATGCTTCTATAACGATTGTGGCCTGTTGTGCCATGATTGTGAGTTGTTGTTTCGACCTTGATGTCTTCGAAACTTCTCCGTTCTTTGATGTTGACCTTAAAACACTAATAGGCATATCAAGGTACCTCAAAAATATAATAATTAAGCTTAAAGATTTGTGCTAACTCGTAAAACACTTAAAACATAAATAATTATCAGACTAACACAATTCTACCCTAAATATATGCTAAACGATTGAATTAACAATTAAATACATATCAAAATGAGCCTTAAAATACGATACAATTTAGACTTATTAACATCCCCACACTTAAATGTTTGCTTGTCCTTAAGCAAACAAAACAACAAACACATAAAATCATACAACACATAATGTAGTAATGAGAAAATGGCTTCAAGTTCATGAAATAAATTTAATTTCAAACACAATCATTCAACTTATATCAAATCATTAACAAACAAAATCCACGTCTAAGAGCTTTGAATTAAATATACATATTAATCCAAATCTGAGTGTCAAATTATTTACCCTTTTCAATTATACACACACGTTAATAATTCTTTGGTCATTCAAACTCTGTAACTACAACTAAATATGTTTTCATGAAAAGTCAAGCTATTACAAGTTCGGTAGGTTTTCATTAGAAACATTTTTTATTATTTACTTTTTTGTTAACGTGGACCTAATTTTTTACTTGGAGAAAAATATTGGTGATGAATGTCGATCTGGTTGCTCGACTAAGTCATTTTTGTATTAAGCTGCTTGGTTGAAACATCATTATAGTATTTTGACATAGAGGCACACATTTGTGATGGATGTCCATCCGGTTACTCAGCTACATCATGTTCTCAACTAGCTACTAGCTCTATTCATAACCCAAGGCCAACAAAAAAATAATTTATTTAAAATTAATAAACACACATTTTTTATTGCCTACCATGCTGTTTAAACTACTCATTGTCTGAAAAATACTAGCAAAGCTACTTTAATCGAAAGACCTTAAATTATGAATGAATGTGACAATTTAGAGAGTGATAAACTCACACTAAATCCTAATTAAGCTGCATATTTAGCCAAATAATCCAATTTACTAATTTTGCGAGGTAATGATTCTTCACAACCTAATAGACTACGTTTAAAATTAAATCAATTTCAATCCATCAAATCCATTGAAACGATTAACAAATTGTAACCTAACAACTATCATATAATATGCAAAATTCACATTCAAAGAAAAACACATGACCCTCTCCACACTTGAACAAAACATTGTCCTCAATGTGAGAAGGGGACAAACAAATCCACATGGAAAGAAGAGACATAAAATTAAAATAAAACAAAAAGTAAGTAAAGATTAAAGTTAAAAATAAAAGAGTTAGAATAAAGTCTCATGGTGATGGCGGCGGGGATGGTGTTAATGATGGATACGACGTATATCCCAGCTCTGACTTTGCTGAGTTCAAGCCATCTCCTTCATTCTTTAAGAGTTCTCTACAACTGTATTTATTATTACAATGGTCTTCACAAAGATTGTATCAAGCACTTTCTTCAAGATTGGTTCTTTTGTTTCTTCTTCCTCCTCATATTCCTCACTAGTCGAACTCCTCTTTTTGTTATTGTTAAGAACTTGAACTCGCTTGACTAGTCTTGATCCTGATGTGTGTCTTAGCATTAATATTGTTGGGCCCCGATTCGCTTGAAGCATGCTTTCTTTATTTTGAGGTTTAGGTTTTAATTTCTTTTAGTTAGAATAAATTGAGATTTTAGTGCTTAATTTATAGAAATTAATTGGAGGAATTTAGTTAAAATTAGAGTTTTAATAAGTTGGTAGAA
>JANVCQ010000230.1:15354469-15365257 GCA_025531925.1 Erythroxylum plowmanianum
GATCACAATTTGAGCACTAACCACTCTACACTCATAACACTGTACTCATCGCATTGGTAATGGGATGTTACACTCGGTCACAGCAAAATAATAAATGAAAAGTGAGTCTCAGATGCATGTATCAAATATGAAAAATATGAATGAGGAATTCTGTAAATGTGTGAATATGAAATTTTGTGAATGTGCATTATGAAATAAAGTTAGATGTATGCAAATTGTGTTATGTGACTGGGTGAACCATCGATGATGGTCACTCATTGAGTTCACAAAACTCACCCAAAATTTGCAATTATTTTTCAGGACCCAGAAGACTACCCCGTTAGGCAACGGGCGTATAGCAGAGTGAGAAAAGAGGTCGGGATCAGTTTGTGTCTGCATTAGTGTCTGATAAAAAATTGTATTTTTTGAATTTTTGTACAAAAAATTAGGTCATGTTGTAAAGACAACAGATTGAATTATTTTGTATTAAAAAAAAGGGCCCCTGTGGTCATTGTAATTACCGATGGTTATGTATGTTAATAATTTTCCGCATAGGGTATGTTTGTGTTTCAAAAAAAAAAATTTATACTGAGTTTTGATTGAGTGATGTAACACGCCACCCTCACAGGGCACGGACTCAGATATCACCATCGATGTTGGGTCGGGTCATGTGGGAATGGGGTGTTACACCAGTTGCTCCTCTATATCAAACAACACACACATATATCACAATATGCACAATTATAATTGTTCAATAATGCACATGTATGAAACGAATTATGTACAATGCATGTTCATCACAATCCCAGGTATCTTTCCTTTAATTTCATTCAAAAATCATTCCCATATCAAAACTCATATAAGTATAATTTATATTTAGATTTATGCCTCACTAAAACCATTAAAATCACATTTTATTCTCATTGAATCACTTCATATTTTTCCATGATGCACTTTCGGGTCTACTGTTCATGTTCAATCAAAAGGTAAAACTGATATAATTTGGTCAAACTCTCTTCTAAAAAAGTGTTCCTCTATGTCTTATCTTTCCATTGGCATAAACATCACTCAGTTTAGTTCAGTAATTTGGAAGATATGCCTCAAATATTATCAGGTTATCCATATTCAAAAATAGTGTACCATGCACGACTTCCATCCAGAAATTCAACATCTTAGAGAATGAATCAAGATTAGACTTCTTGAGACAATTTGTAAGCCTAAATCTCTAGTTTACTCCAAATTAAAAAGCTTCTCATTTGGAGTCCTATAGGTCCAGATATAATCAAAACAACGAAGTATGTTCAAGAAGAAAATCCTATTTCACTATTCCAATAGATTCCACACTTAGATTTGATCAATTTTTCTCAATTCAATTCAGAATGCTACAAAATTTTATGGAGGAAAAGAAAAATGTGTTAGGAATCCATTGGTTTAAGAACTAGATTATTTAGAGGTCTAACGAAGAAGTTATAATAAAAAGATCAAAGTATGTTCAAAAAAATAACCTCCCTTGGATAAACAGGGAACTCACAATCGTGTACATGCATGATTGCGACACTCCGGGTGGTCCTGTGAGGTCGCAATCGTGCACATGCATAACTGCGACACTCCAGTGGACCTGCGAATCCTTCTTCTTCTTTACCGACATCACAACTTCAAACCTCCATAACTTTTGATCCAGAACTCAAAAATTTACAAACTTTATATCAATGGAAAGCTAAAAGAAAGATCTACAACTTTTATGAAGACTTTTTTGTCAAAATCTATCTAGTTCGGTACAGTAAATTCACCAAAGTTTCAGATCAAAAACTCAACACTGTTACTATTGATTCCCAAAAAATTTCCAGACTTCATTCTCTAAAATCGAACACTTCAAATTTTTATTTCTAGTTTTTCTACTCCATTTCAAATAACTCATTCACCATAAATTCATACTACTCCAAAATATACAAGTTTAATAAAAAACCATCAAAAGTCAAAAACTCATATTCATCCTATTCATATTTTGTTACTTTTCTGCATTTTCAACTTTCATTCTCAATCACCATTTCTCCTCTCAACTTCCCTTTAAACACTCATTCCCATCTCAAACCATCATTTTACAATTGCTCTTCAACTCAAAAACCATTTCCTTGATCATCTCTAAGTTTTCATCAACTCACGTACAACACACACACACACACACATATATATAAACTTGCACAGTGAAGAATAGAGAACATATCACCTTTCCACATCTAATTTTCTACACTAATCCTATACACCATTTCCATTGCTATTTCAACTCCAAAAACTATTTCCACAATATTTGATCACTAATAATCATCAAAACTAAAATAACACTATATCCATGTTTTCATCCCATTATCACAGTGTTTATGAATATATACATGCAAATCCCATGTTCATGCAGATGACAGTGAATTCATCAAATTTATTTCATAAATCCATAAATATAAAAGATTTTCTCAATACTTACTTGTTAAAGATTCCAAAATCTTCAACTATCCCAAAACCCTAAACTCCATGTAAGAACACATAACCCACTGTGAACTCTAAGCAACTTCTAATTTTTCTTAAGGCAGAAGAAACACTTAGCAGTGGGGGAAGTGGTGAGGGATATGAAAAAGTAAAGTTAAGGAGTTTGATGGAAAACTTTATGTGTGGGAAGAAATTCGGAGAAGATGATGATAAGAAAAAACTTAGTC
This sequence comes from Erythroxylum plowmanianum, assembly GCA_025531925.1. Lineage (NCBI taxonomy): Eukaryota > Viridiplantae > Streptophyta > Magnoliopsida > Malpighiales > Erythroxylaceae > Erythroxylum > Erythroxylum plowmanianum. The sequence continues at coordinate 15,357,157 of JANVCQ010000230.1, forward strand.
TTTTAACTCTCAGATATCAAAACTCACTTCTGACAAATTATAAAAGCAACTTAACACTTGTCACTTTTCCTAAGTCTATGACTAAGTTTCTTTTGAAACTAACTCCATTAATTCTATCTTTACAATACAACTATCTATAATCTTCTTTTGATTCCTTTTTCCTATTTTCCATAAAAATACATAATTTTTAAAAATCACCAAAAATCACCAAAATTAAAAAATATCACAATTTCACTAATCAATAATATTTCCAATATAAATAAAATTCAAATTCTCAAAAATTTCCAATAATCACAACTCAATCCAATTATACCTAAAAAATGTCAATAAATGCATGTACAGTCATATGAATGCGCAAAAATGTGCATGTCACACTTAACTTATGCATGGCGTAAATTTTCCTAATTTCACAGTGATTTCTCATAACTCGCTATTCTAGCCTTAACATGGGTAACAACATGTTACAATTTTTCTCTTCTCTCTTTGGTTTTTCTTCTTCCTTTCTTCTCACTTCCATAACACTTCTCCTCTCTTCTTCTTAATTCAAGACAATTTTATTCTTTTATTTCCAACTATACCCTCATTAGTCTTGTTCTCCCAAAATTACCCTTCCATAGAGGTTTGCCGCAGTGAAAACCCTTTTTACAGATTCGCCACGGCAAACATTTGACTTCACTATGGCTTAATCTCCAAATCACCACTCAACACTAATTTAATTCCAAAAGTTAATCCATCAAAACCTCATAATTCATTCAAATCATGCTTAATTAAAGAAAAAATTTCGAGGGCCAACATTTCTCCCCCTTTTAAAAGAATTTCGTCTTTGAAATTATTATTTGAGTTAATGAAGAGGTGTGGATACTTCTCCTTTATGGCCTCCATGGGCTCCAACGTGGCCTCTTCTACAAAGTGATTTATCCACAAAACCTTAACTAGTTGAACTGTCTTGTTCCTGAGGACCTTCTCCTTAGTGTCCAGGATCTCCACTAGAGTCTCTTCATAAATCAAATCATCTCTCAACTGAACCTCAATACTCTGAATGATATGAGAGGGATCCGATCTATACCTCCCCAACATGGAGACATGAGAAACATCATGTATCTGATACAATTCAGGTGGCAGTGCCAACCTATATGCTAACGGTCCAATCCTCTCAAAAATTTCATAATAACCTACATATCTTGGACTCAACTTGCCTTTCTTGCCAAATCTCATGACTCCTTTCCAAGGAGACGTCTTAAGAAAGACTTTCTCACTGACTTCATACTCCATTTCCTCTTGGTGTGCATTGGTATAGCTTTTCATTCTATCTTGTGCTATTTTAAGCTGTTGCTTAACCATATTGACCTTGTCAACTGTCATCTAGAGTAAATGTGGTCCGATTAGTTTCCTTTCTCCTTCCTTATCCCAGCATATCGGAGTTCTACATCTTCTTCCATATAGTGCTTCATAAAGAGCCATCTAAATGCTCGAATGGTATGAATTATTGTAAGCGAATTCGACCAATGGCAAATGCTCATTCCACACACCTTTGAAATCCATCACACATGCCCTAAGCATTCCTTCAAGGGTCTGAATGGTCCTTTCAGATTGACCATCCTTCTGGGGGTGAAAAGTCGAGCTAAAATTTAACTTGGTTCCCAAAGCCTCTTGCAAACTTCCCTTGAATCTCTAAGTGAATCGAGGATCCCTATCAGAAACTATGGAATCTGGAATCCCAGTAATCTTACTATCTCATCAATATACTTCTTTGATAGAACATACAAAGAATTAGTCTATTTAATTGCCAAAAAATGGGCTGATTTTGTCAAACGATCAATAATAACCTATATGGCATTATGCTTCCTACTAGTCTTGGGCAAACCCATCGTAAAATCCATAGTCACCCTTTGCCTGTTCCATTCAGAAATAGACAATGGTTTTAACTTGCCTGAGGGTGCCTGGTCTACAGCCTTGACTTATTGACATACTAGACACTTACTTGCATATTTTTCTATATCCCTCTTCATGCCTTTCCACCAGAAATGTTCTTTCAAATCTTTATACATCCTAGTGCTACCTGGGTGCATAGCATAAGGCGCATTATATGCCTCGTCAAGTATCTCATCCTTCACCGCCTTGATATTCGGAATACAAAGTCTATTTCCCATAACCATAAGTCCATCATCCCTCACTATCACTTCAGACTTCCTACTTGCTCAATTCTACATCTTATGTTTGTAACTCCTTAACCTTTTCCTTGAGTATTAGTTTTACTCTAAAATTTTCAATGATACAATGAAACTCCTCCTGTTTCAAGCTTATTTTTAGCCTAACCATCTCTTCCGGTAATGACAGATAAATCATCTGAATGTGGGCTATTGAGGATTTCCTACTCAAAGTATCAGCCACCACATTTGCCTTGCCTAGATAATACTTAATTAATAGGTCATAATCCTTAAGCAACTCTAACCATCTTCCCTGTCTCAAATTCAGTTCCTGTTGACTTAACAGATACTTGAGACTTTTATGATCTATAAAAATCTTTGTTTGAACTCTATACAAATAATGTTTCCAAATCTTCAAGGCAAAAATTACAACAGCTAACTCCAATTCATGCGTAGGATAATTCATCTTATAAGGCTTCAATTGCCTAGAAGCATAAGCAATCACTTTATCTCCTTGCGTCAACACATAGCTTAATCCCTTCCTTGAGCCACCACTATACACTATATATACATCATTACCTTAAGGCAAAGTCAAAATCGGTGCCATTGTAAGCCTATCCTTCAATTCCTCAAAACTATTTTGACACTCCTAGGTCCATTCAAACTTCTTATTCTTTCTTGTTAATTTGGTAAGTGGAGCTACTATTATGGAAAAGCCCTCCAGAAACATCCTGTAATATCTAGCTAAACCTAAAAAACTCTTCACCTCTGCTACATTCTTAGGTGCTTCCCATTTTACAAATGTTTCTATCTTTTTCGGATCCATATGCACTCCTTGCTCTGAAATCACATGTCCAAGAAATGCCACTTCCTTTAGCCAAAATTCACATTTGTCGAATTTGACATATAACTCGTTCTTCCTCAGTGTCTCTAAAGCAATTGTTAAATGTTCTTCATGCTCCTTATGACTCTTGGAATAAACTAATATATCATTAATAAATACAATGATAAATTGTTCTAAGAAAGACTTAAAGACCCTATTCATCAAGTCCATGAAAGCTACAGGGGAATTTGTCAATCCGAAGGGCATAACTAAAACTCAAAAATGCCCATGCTGTGTTCTAAAAGCAGTCTTTGACACATCAGACTCCTTTATCCTCAACTTGTGATAACTTGATCTCCAGTCTATCTTGGAGAAGAATTTTGCCTCGTGTAACTGATCAAACAAATCATCTATGCATGGGAGTGGATATCTGTTCTTGACGATGACATGGTTAAGCTTCCTATAATCCACACACATTCTCAATGATCTATTTTTCTTCTTCATGAAAAGGACTAGAGCTCCCCAAGATGAAGAGCTCAGCCTAATGTAACCTTTCTCCAACAACTCTTCCAACTGCTTCTTAAGCTCCTTCAATTCCACTGGAGCCATTCGGTAAGGCGAAATTGAGATTGGTACAGTACCCAGAAGAAGTTCAATGAGAAACTCAATTTCCCTAGGTGAAGGTAGTCCTAGTAATTCTATAGGAGTGACATCCAGGAATTCCATGACTACAGGTATGCCTTTTAACTTCCCTCCATTTGCCTTTGTGTCTACCACGTAGGCTAAAAATTCTTCACACCCTTTTCTCATCATTTTCTCTACTAATAGAGCCAAAACAACTTTAGGCGGGCTTAACTTTCTGTCTCCCACAAACACCATCTTTCTCCCATCATCTAACTTAAACTCCACCTCTAACATGTCCATACCCAAAATCATATCCAATCCTCCCATCTTCAATGGCATTAGATCCACCATTAATTGTTCTCCTCTAATACATATTTCATAGTCTCTGTAAACTTTACTAATCACAATATAATGGCCGATTGGAGTACTAACCATTAAAGGAGTATCCAATGGGCTCAAATTTCTACCACACACAGTTCTACTTAATGACACAAACAAATGGGTAGACTCAAGATCAATCAAAACAGCAATATCTTCATCAATAATTTAATCATACTAGTCAAAACTTCTGGAGTTGTCTCTGCATCCTCTTGTGTCACTGCAAACACTCTAGTTGGTGCTTGCGCGCTTGGTCTCCCTAGAAAACTCACCCTCTTAGTTTTATCAGAACTGCCCACTTTAGTTGCAGTCTTATGCCCCACAGTCTCAGCTCTCTTTGAGGCTTGCATCTGACTTCTCTCCTGTTTTACATACCGAGGGCACTCTCTAGCCATGTGCCCTTTCTCTCCACAATTGAAACATGCTCTAGTCAATTGGTAACATTCCCCTATATGGAACTTTCCACAGTGATCACATTTGGGAATGGGTGGCTTATCCCCCACTCCTCTTCTACTGCCTTCAACCATCGAGGCTTGATGAGAAACAGTCCTCATCTATTTAGACCTACTTGTACCACTACTCCTCTCCTCAAACTGCATAGGGAAAGTCTTGATACTCCTCTCTGACATAGGAGCACCACTTCCCCTCTTAAACTGTTCTCTCCCTTTTCTCTTTTTGTTCATGGTGCTCTTTATGTTCTCAATGTTTTCAACCCTCAGTGCTGCTTCAACCAGCTGTTGAAAGTCACAAAAATTCTGTACCACGACTTTCTCTTTGATTGCTAGATGCAACCCCGATTCAAACCTACAGCACTTAGCTGAATCACTCATCATCATCTCTGATGCATATTAAGATAGCTATGTAAATCACCATCATTTCCCTCTAGGTGAGATTTAAAAACTCTCTCTGCTTCTACTGAATATACACCTCAGACAGGTACTTCTTCTTGTAAGCAGCTAAGAAGTCTTTCCATGCCAACACTGGTGGTCTCATCCTACTCCTTGGTACACATTCCCACCAATGCAAGGCATCTCCCTAAAGCAAACTAGCAGCATATTCAACTTTTTCCTCATCTTCATAATCCATCTGCTCTAACACCCTTTTTGTCTTTCTCAGCCAAGTCTTAACTTCTTCTAGATCAGTGATCCCATAGAAATCCACTTCCCCATATTTTCTTAACTTATCAAACTGCCTCCCGTTCTTAATTAGGGTCAGATCAAAAGTCTGTGGCATCTAGCCCATGGCTTGGACAAATGCCTGAGCAAAGGCTTGGAACATCCTCGGATCCAAAGGAGGTACTTGCTCCTACAGAATAGGCGATTCCTGCGTCTATGATTGAGAGGGCCCACTACCATGCCCTACAAAAGCCTCAACAGTCCCTGGGGCTACTGACTCATTAGTACTCTCCTCTTTTGGTAGAGAGTAAGGTGTGACAAATCCTTGCAAAACCTCTCATGTCCTTCTACGAGGTGGCATCTTACTCCTTCAAGTGAAACACTGATGATTAGCTTACATTTCAGTCTTATTTCCTATATGAATGCCTGATATACATGTCGCTTAATGCAATAAATAAATTCACAATGCAATAAATAATCACATAGCGTACAATTCATACTATTATGCATTCTAAGCCTAGGAAAAGCCTAAGCTCTGATACCAAAAGATGTTGGACCCCATTTCTGGAGTCCAATTATTACTCTAATACCAAAATAATGTTAGCCCTAAGTCCCGTTCCCTTACTCCGAGGTAACCACTCGAGGTCGTCGAGTAGGGATTATGCAATGGTAGGGTCGAAAGGATTCAAATTCAAATGATTTGTAGTGTGTAAGGTGGCGAGTTCATCACGACAACAGAATGTTCTTCGCAATGAATGCCCCTCAAGAGAAGTTCACCGCGGCCAACCTCTGGCTTCACCGGGGAAAACTCCCAAGATCTAAAACCCAGACTTTAACATTCAAACACAAATTTACACATACTAGACACATACACTCATTCATGCAATTCAAACCATCCAACTCACCCACCAGATAACATAATCATACATAAAAGAAACTTCAATTCTTGATTTCGTTAATAAATCCAAAAACGTTCATACAAACTTCACTTACATATTATCATACATGTCAAAGTTTAAAAAGGATGCTTAATGTTGATATGCCTCTAAAGCTCTCCAAAATAGTCACGAACTTAATACAAAAGCCTCTAACTATCTTGGAGTTTCTGATGCCTTGCAAGGATTAACTATCATCTTGTTCTGCACCTAAAGAGTGAAAATAAGGGGTTAAACTACACAACTTAGTGGCTAATATATTTACAGCCATCAGTAACTAGCACGAATTCAAGCATATGTATGTATGTATATATATATATATATAGCAATTCAAGTATTCTCAAATCTATTCTAGCAATTTAATTATTAACCAATATAGTTTAAGAACTCATAATTAAGTGAGTTAACACATAACACATAGCATTCAAATGCATCATACATGACAATTCAAAGATACAATGCACAAACAAATACCTTGAGGGTTTCGTGGAAATGAAATGGAGAAACCAAAGTTTACACTATGAATAAAATGATCTACTTTTTGGATGTCATATGCCATAAGCGGGCAGCTGGCATAAGGCTTTTTTCAATGTGCACATCATGAACGAAATGATTCCACTCTTGCCTAAACAAAGCATATATTCATGCTCAAATCATTTCATCTTATGCTTATACTTTCATGCTTTTTCTTCTTTTTATTTAGACAAAAGGTTATAACCTGTTTCAATGTAACACCCCACTCCCGCATGACCCGAACCCGACATCGATGGTGATATCCGAGTTCGTGCCCTACGAGGGTGGTGTGATACATCACTCAGACAACACTCAGTATAAATTTTTTTTGAAAACATAAACATACACTATGAGGAAATCAATCAACATACAATCACCAGTAAGTACAATGACCACGGGGGCCCCTTTCATAATTACAAATTAATTTAGTCCATTGACTTTACAAAATGACCTAATCATTTGTACACAAATTCAAAAAATACAGATTTTATACAAAAGTTATCAGACACTAATGCAGACGCGAACTGATCCCAACCTCTTCTCTCACTCACAAGCGGTCATTATAAGCCCGTTGCCTAACAGGGTATTCTTCTGGGTCCTGAAAAATAATTGCAAATTTTGGGTGAGTTTTGCGAACTCAGTGAGTGACCATCATCAATGGTTCACCCAGTCACATAACACATTATTCATACATCTACTTTATTTCATAGTGCACATTCACAATATTCATATTCGATATTTCTATTATGCAGATGCAATGCACATGAGACTCACTTTTCATTTATGATTTAGCTGTGATCGAGTGCCTAAATAATTGTCCCTTATCCATTTGGAGGATACAGGGCTCATTAAATGTTGAGCCGAAGGCTCTGTATCACTTACGAGCTCGAAGCTCATTTCCACTCGTTGAGCTCAAAGCTCTGATCGGTGGCGACTCTAGTCACAACAGCCCTTATATTTAATACACTTACGCCATGCAATGCATCAGTCACATCTACTCTCTTTCACACGTCATCGAACCGTAGTTCGGCATCAGAATACATTTATTTAACATAAGCATAAGGCATTTTGCCTTCATTCAATCAAATATATGTAAGCAAATGAATATGAAATGCCCATGTAACACTTTCCAATTTATTACAGTGTTGTGACCAAGCGCCTGAACTGTCCCAATATGGGCACATTAATCGCTGAGCTTGAGGCTCTAAATCACCGTAGGGCTCGCGACTCGAGTACAATCATTGAGCTTTTAGCTCTCGATGGCTGCTCCGGTCATAACTGTCATTATCTGGTTATGCATTCATGAATAAAATTAATCACATTATTATGCACGTATGCATATGTCACAATTAATCAGCCTATGAATGCCACAATCAATGTCCCATAATTAATCACATATATCCCAATTAGTCACATCATAGGCACATAGGTCGCAAATTCACATACAAGTAGCACTTCTATAATCAACTCCCCAGTACACAATCATCGAACCTTCTGTCCGGAATTCACAATCACAGCAAATCTCAAACCCACCATTATTCACCACATTCAGCAATCAATTTATAC